>JABFPO010000033.1:0-15393 GCA_022817385.1 Macroteleia sp. ZL-2020
CCCGCTCAGCCAAAAGACACACATGGATCGAACGCTTCGTCTAACTTGATCGGCAACATTTACAGCGCTGAGCGGGACTCAGTGCTTGCTCGAGGAGATTACGTTCCGTTTCACGTATGTGAACATTTTCACTGTACTTATCGGCAACGTCTACTCTGCGCGCAGGAACCGTTGCTGCTCACTTTTCTCCGTGTATAATATGAACATGTATAGTAATATCAATAATATCGATATCAATTAAACATTAGTTTCACTTTAATTAAATATCATTTATTAAAATCTGAAGGATTAAATATTATAGTAAATGTATAATATATGTAATATCACTTGATACTATTATTTATTATGTATTCATATACTCAGAAAAAAACTATACCCATGTAAAACGTGATATGATGTGCATATATACTACATATATAGCGCATATATAACTCCTATATGCAGATTGTATAACTTATATATGTGGCCTATATAGCCTATATATACTGCTACATATATGACATATATGCGGTATATATGGGAACATATATGTTATATACATGGCATATGTGTGGCATATGTACGGCATACATAACAACATATATAGAACACATATAGAATTATTTTTTATATGTAGCTCTATATATGCCGTAGATATGCTGTTTATGTACCGCGTATATGCCTTATTTTAATCTTATTTTTTTGTTGTATAATTTTACATAATTTTTACGCGATTTTTAAAATCTTACAAATTTCCTCAAATAAACATAAATTATAATTCAAATTCGAAAATAAATAAAAATTGTTATGTGCCACATATATACCACATATATACCACATATATGGGGTGAGAGTCAAGTTGCCTACTGGCCAAGTTGCGTACCATTGTTTTGTATATCTATATGTATCATAAATATAGATATACAAACAATGGTAGTCAACTTGGCCCTCACCCACATATGGTGTTATATGCCACATATATGTTATTCATATGTTGTATATATACGTAATTTAAGTATGACTTTATATATACACTATATGTGTGGTATATATGTTGCTATATATAACGGATATATAGGGCATATACGTCAGCATATACAGGATTCATATAAAACCTTATTTATATATGCAGCGTATATACACTATATATGTCCCATATATGTGATACATATATTGCATATGTACGCATCATATCACGTTTTACATGGGTATAGTACCATACACGCAGAAAAATTTTAAAGAAATTTTTTCTATAAATTTTCATAAACTGGACATATAAGTCAGACTTTAGAAAAAATGTTGAAAGGATACAAGAAAATTTAATATAAATATAATACATGTTTTAATAATTACAAGAAACTTTACTATTATTATAGTAATTTTTCCTGTATTGCTTCAACAGTTCTCTAAAGCTTGACTTATATGTCGAGTTTGTAAAAATTTATAGTAAAATTTCTGATAAATTTTTCTCCGTGTATATGTAACATATATGCGGCTTATATCCTGCCATATATGGGGCATATATGTCACATATATGGTCACTTATATATATATGGCACATATATGTCGCATATATGTCACATATATGGTGATTTTTACATGGGGTGCATTTTACTACCAACCAATGGTCTGAGTAATCTGGGTGACTTAATATTATCCATCTTGACTTTGAATGCGTCAACCTTTGCACAACTTTATATAACGAACCATGGGTCCCAAGCTGAACCAATAGAGGTCCATGATATTTCACCCACATAAAATTAATATTTTACCCACATATGGATAAACTCAATCATAGCCCATTTAAGGCCGAGTTATGTTTTTGGGCACCTACAATTTCATTTCTACTAGGGAGCCATTGTTTTTAGCTACATACGTTTGTCAATGTTACTCATTTCTACGTCAGGTGTATTAGGTTTCATAATTTCTTCATCACCGTTGTTTTCTTCAACATTGTCCAGGACATCTTGTATAATAATAATATAATTAATATATTGAAATTACGTCGATATCTGAACTGAATCTAATCGTTTGAAGCAACATACCTTTGTCAATGTTACTCATTTTTACGTTAGGTGTATGAGTTTTCACAATTTTTTTATCGCTCTTGTTTTCTTCAGCATTGTCCAGGACATCTTGTATAATAATTTAATTAATATATTGAAATTACATCGATAATTTCTAATTATTTTAAAATCTAATTCTAATAAAATCTAATTAAATTACATTTGTGAAGAACTGACAGTTTCAAAATATGGTGAAGAAGCTGTAATTTTATATTATTTTTGAAGAACACACAGTTTTAAATTATACATTTCGTGTAAAAAGGACCATCTATAAATAAGGGGTTTGCTTTAATAATAGGCTAAGTCGACTTACGGGGTTTATGCGGAGAACGTAATTTTCTGGAAGTACATATAGTATGAAGCATGTAAGTATATTAATAAAGTCATTGAATGTTAATAATATTATGATATTTTTAGGGACAATATTATCTTCAATGTCTCGTACAAAATATGGTCAAACATCTTAAGTCGTTTGGAATAAAAATTTATTTTAATTTACCTTTTAAATTGATTATAAATATGGTTCAAATATAGCAAAAAGAGTTACTGTTATTTTTTCATTGATATTTCACTATACAAACTTTCATTAAATGAAAATAATTCGTTCCATTTAAAAACAACTTAAGTCTTAAATTATATTTATTAATATAAAATTTCCAAAACTAATAAATAAACCAATTTCAGTGCTTAAAGTTCAAATGAAGGATTATATACCTAACGGGAATAAAGTACAGAATTATCCAATGTTGAGCCATTTCTGCTACACAAGCTTAAAAAATCTTTAATTCAAATTTTTTTTTACAAAATTTAAATCAACTTAGGCTGTTATTACAGAGAACCCCTCAAATGTTTTGAAATTGTTGAAATTTAAAGCAATGCTACAGTGTTAAAATTATCCAAGTAAAACAAACCTTGGTTGCTGTTAAAATCTAAAATGTCTCTTACAATTTCTTTATGATATAGATGTTAAGAAATGCTTTTTTAACGCCACATTGTAAGAACATAAAAAAAATATTATTATACTGACGACAAGGTGTAAAACTGATAAAAATTTTATATTATAAAAATAATTTAATTTTTAATACTGTATCGTACATTAAGTATTTTGGATTTTCAAAACTGCAAAAAATTGATCACTGACATAATTAAAAAACCTTTTTATTTGTTCTACTTTTAGTTGTTTTCAAACCACTACCAATTTGTCTGGTGAAACAGTTTAGTATGAGGTTCGCTAAAGATTCATAAAATCTGGTCGGAATCTGGCAATCAATATAACAATCAATATGGCAAATGACGCACGGAGAAAATGAATCCAGTAATAATCTGGAAATAGTTTAGAACAATAACCTAATGGTAACGCTGAAAAAAGTCTGGCAATCGTTCTGGTAAATGTATAGTAAATATTATGTCTGGAATATATCTATATTGGACTATATGTTATAATAATCTAAATTTGTCCCGTAGTTATTAAACAACAAATTATATTCCTAATTTGTTATCCATATTAGACTGTTTCTAACCAGCCATTACTTAAGAAAAAAGCCTGGAGTACCTCCAGGAAATAATCTATCAAGACCTTTTTAAACCGTACGGATTTCATTGTTGTAGTACTCTGTTCAACTATCCAGTATTATTTTTGGAAATAATACAATACTCTTGCCAGATATTTCGCAGACTGCAAAATAAATTTTTTATTATTGTATTTATTTATAAAATTCGTCCAAAATTTATGCTTTTTCATAAATAACATGCAGACTCAGCATGAGTCTAAACTCTAAAGTACAGTGTCTTTACCAATGAGCCACAGGGATTCTGTAATAGACAATAAAATTAGTAGTGCTTATTGTAACAAAAATGTATACTTTCATAATACTATAATGTATTAAGTTTACACGGGGGAAAATATACCAAATCAACTTAAACATAATGTTGGCAGTTTTGTGCTAGCTTAGGTGCGAACCCCATGCTGTTTCAACATGGTGAGCTTTGCTGATATTTTTTGAACATTTTTCTTGTAACGCGCATGCGCGAACACGGCGGTGACAGGTACACTGATAGAAATAATACATTATATATTCCCAAACTATTTAGTATCCGGAGGATATAAGGGTAAGATGGCGGAAAATTACCAAACCATTAGGTACTTTTTATCGAATGTTTCAGCGAGATATTAAATAGTTCGGGAAACAGTACCTACACTGAAACAAAAAAGACATGAAATATTACTGTGAAAATAGTCTAAAAATTTACCGTGCTATAACATAGAATGGAAACATAACAAATAGTCATTAAAATATAATAAACCGAGTCTATATTGTAGGGTGTTGTAAACAAACAGTTTTGAATACTTCTTTTATATTTTAAAGATTTAATTCATCTTTTTTAAATGTATTTAAACAAGACAAAGTCATATATCGGTACTATTTAATATTCTGCAACAGCACGGTAAAATTTCTAATAAATAGAATAAAATCTTTAGTAATGAGAGTTACATTTTTAATAACAAAGGTATACTTTAAATTGAATTCAATATTACTTTTTTCTATACTGTCAAAAGACTACAAGGTTACAGTGACGAGCACGGTAATTTTTCAATTAATTTTTTGTAATAGTTTGGTAATTTTTCACCATCTTACCCTTATATCCTCCGGATACTATATAGTTTGGGAATATGTCATGTATTATTTCTATCAGTGTAGGCAGAAGGCGTCCTGTCAGCTGCTCGCGCCTCAATCTTATTTTTATGTTATTAATTACCATAGGGCCTATTGATAAAATTCTTACAAACTTCTTACGCATTTTTAATTGAGAATCGGCAACAATGTATAGTACAAGCTTGTTTCTAAATTTGAATTGTTTATTTGAATGTTATCCATTTAGGCAGTAGCAGGTGACACCATGCTCTTTTAAAATGCCACATTGTGCTGAATTAGCATAGCATTACTAGATGTCTTTCTTATGCTGCTCTCAGCCCAATATTTTTTCCTGTGTATGGGCGCGTTTTATGATTGACTGGCGATAAAAGTGATGAAATGAAAATATGAATTATAAAATGTAAGACGAAGAAGCAACGATGCCAGCAGTACTGTCAGTCAAGTATGATAAGCGCTTCAAATACTAGTATTGGCAAATGCATATAAATAGCAGAATTTTTAATCAAAAATTATTTTTGTATTATTTATTTACATTTAACTTGCATCTGTTTAGAAAGAGTTTCAGAATAAACCAAATTGATGCCTGCGGAGTGTTTGGTGAGATCCGTTTGGAGGAAAGAAAGTTCGCCAGATTATTTACAAGATTAATACCGTATTCTTTTTCTGCATTCATAGTTGGTTGGCATCAGTCTGATACAGACATTCGTCAGACAAACTAACATAATTTTACGGGCTCCGAATTGTACCTAACTTCTTCCAGGCTCCAGTAATACTGTCAGGATATTTGCATAGACTATTTCTAAGTCATTATCAGTTTCATGTTATTCGCACGAGATGGCAGAAATTACTTTTATTAGACTTGCAATATTCTGGGACGGACATTTCACACATTTATTTCCTAACTGATTATGAGATTAAATACTTGATTAGGACCAGACTTTTACCAGGCTTCACTCAGCTGTATATTAGACTGTTTTGAAATAACCAGTTCTTTGTGCATAATTTGAAACTATCAATTGTTCAACAATCTAAATTGAAACTGCCAGTTTTTAAACCACGTCATCGATATTTTTTTAAAGTAAAAAATAAACATTACAAAAGTTCTCAAATATTGACAATAATATTAACATCACATTAATTCTGAAATATTAAAATTTTTACCCTGAAATTATAAACTAATTGTGATAAGATAATTTTAGATCCAAAGTAGAAAATTTAACCTATACTACATATTATATAAAATTACAATTCATATATGAAAGATCGACTTTAACGAAAAAAAACTCCTACATTACTTCGGATAGATAAGAGAAATAAATTATGATGTAATTTTAAAGCATTATAGACATAATTTTTCTGTTTTTGAAAGCATTAATTTTCTATTTTTTGTAAAATTTTAATTCAAATTTTATATGTGCATATAGATAATTTTTGAAATATTTTTTTTAAATTTAAGAGACGACGCTACTATTAAGTACAGTAGGACATTTTTGTATCTTTAACCTCATTTTAATTATTGAAATATGGTGACAGAACAAAAACAAACTTCATCCTACTGTACATCAGTTCAACATTTAGCAATAAATAACAAAGCATTTCTACAAAGAAATAATGAGAAGAACGAAATGTAACATCCTTGAGTAGTTATGGGTCATATAATATTTTCATTTTTGGATCCGAGGTGTGTTCACTACACTGAGAGAAATCAATAAGCAAATTTTAATACAACCTTAGTCAAAGTTTCATTTATACCTTAAGGTCTTAATACACTTTACAGGCCTATAAATGAATCAACTTTTTAACATCCCTGGTAGAAAAACATTTCTGAAATTTTGTCAATTTTGAAAATGTGACAAAATACCTCTGAAAGCCTCTGCAAAGCTCTGAAAATCTGTTAAAATTGAAAAATGTTGAAAATTTGCACGATAAGTTATATTAAATCTAACTTAGAAGCTGCAGTCAAATTTTGAAGCCAATCGAATGAAAATTGCTTGTTGTAACAAGTTGCCAACTTAACACGAGTTACGAGTTGGAAGTTCTAGATGTGACGGAACATATTGGTTAAAAAAAGGTTATTAAAACTGTAGCTGTAACATTGTATCAACGTTGTATCAACATAAGAATATCCGGTGGCATCGGGTTGATACGTCAACGCTGACATTGTACTTAACGACAACATTGATATTAAGTCGATTTAACGTTGACGTATCAATGTTACAGTAAAAGTTGATTCAATGATAGTAATGCAGTTTTACATCAATGTTGCTGTAAAGTTGACACGTTAACGATGTTTCAACCCGATGTCATTCAATGGAAGATTCCATTGAATCTTACTTAGACCACCATAGGTAAAAAATAAAAAATAAACATTTGAAAAAGAAAAACGTTTTGTTTTTATTTTGAACATTTTTGTTTTTAAAATCTTTATTCTTTATTTTACAGCTGAATTTAGATTTTTATAGATCTTCAGAATCTCCCACTGATTTTGCAGAGTGGTTAAGTCAGAAAATCTAATTATAATGTATAATATTGTTATTAACTTAAAAAACACTAAAGAGGATAAGGTAGATCTCCGTAAAATTGTAATATAATTTATGAGGATGTATAAATCAACAAATAAAGCTTCGTCGCCTAAGATTATGGTGCAATTTGCTCATAAATTTCTCTCAGTGTAGATATTTGAGTAAACATAAAATCTAATTATCGAAATTATAGCGCCATTTATTTCTAATCGGAAAAAAATGTAAAAAAATCCTACATTATTTAAGATGTATAATCCGGATAAGAAAACTTCTTAATATATTAATAAATTTTAAAGAAAGATTCCATTTAATTAATAACCTTCAATTGATTGAGTAGCAATGAGATCCTGTTCCATTTTTTTTGCAACATTATTAGCTGTCTCTTTGTTTTTCTTTTTTTTTATTTTCATTATTTTTGGAGTGGCGAGTTTCCCCAATTTTTTTCCTTTTCTGCTATAATTACCATTCACGTCCACATACAAGTTATTCAAATTTTCTTCATTATCTGTAATTTTTTATTTTTAAATATAAGTATTAGGTAATACAAATATATAATATTATGTTATTAAAATTACAATTACTGTTGGAAAGTACTCTTGTATACAAATAAATTTATATCAATTTATAAGTCTTTTTAATTTTTGGAATAAAAATACGTATACGGCTTCAAAATTTTAATACTAAACATCAGTAATAATTGCGAATGGATATTTTTTATTTGTTGAAATCAATGTGCAATTTAGGTTGTCATGGATTAGATATTTTATTGTAAGGCGAAATATCTCCTACTGACCAACTTAGAAATGCAATAACCTTAGTTTTTTTTATTATTAATTTTGTATTAATTTAAATATTTTTCACTATTTTTTAATGTCATTTTTACTTTAAATGGTTTAATTTTTAACACTCAATTTCTCGTATTTGAATTGATCTTAGAAGAATTCAAACTTCTATTCAAAAACGATAAACAATTTTGATGAATGAAATTTAAGATTGTTCATTAAAAGGAATATGTTATTTGTCAATTGATTGAACTGGTTATTCCCTTATTTAACCGGTTGTCTAAAACTGTTGGCTCTTACATTTTCGTCGTTTATTATGTTTTTTATACTTTTTTTTTGAAAAAAATAATATTTTTGTTATACTTGATATTTCCAAAAGAAATTGTGAAGTTGTAGAAACTATTTTTTACTAATATTTATTAAATTTAAAACAGCTTACATAAATATTAATTCTTTCAAATAGTAATGAGTAAACAATATTTTCTCCTGTAATAAATAAAAATTACCGAAAGCAGTTTTATAAAAAAAAATTTTTTAATATTTTTTTAGATTATTAAATTGAAATAAACAATAACACTTTTTTCTTTTGTTGGATTAATATGTAAAATCCGCCATGCAAATTAGGGAGGTTTGTGATAACAAATAATTATTGAGTTATTATTATTTTATATTATTATAATTTATAAAACATACATTTTTGGTTGTCAACTTTAAATTATTTAATGTATCTTGATAATTAATTTTCGAAAAGACGTAAAAATGCTTTTGTATACTAAAAATATTAAATTACCATCGAACTCCAAAATCTTTCCATTGAACTTTTTTTCATCATACATGACCCAGCATGGTTCTCCTTTACCAGCATCTTCCGGGTGTACTAATTTTGATTTTAAAATTGTTGTTTCTTTATCATCAGGCCAGAAAATTAGGCAGTATTTTGGTCTTTACAAGGAAGAATGAAAGTTTTTAATTAATTACATTAAATTTAATTACTTATTGTACAATTAATTTTTAAAACAACTTTTTAAAGACCTAATATATAAATATTTAATTTAAGAATATTTAAATTACATTAAGTTTAATTATTTTTTAATTTTTTAAACAGTACATTTTAAATACAAGTATTTATTTTTATATTCAATATTTAAATAACAGTATTAGAGTATATAAATATTTAACATATGTATGTTTGAAAAAACTTTACTTACCTTTTTGTATTCATTGCTGTCTAAATTTAGTTTTTTTAATATAAATTCAATTTTATTTATTCTTTACGTAATATTAAGAAAATTTAATGACAGTTAATGTAATTATAATTAAATGACAGTTAACATTAATTAATGTTTATTCATTTGTTACGTGGAATAAAATTTCAAATTATACAAAATTTAATTTTTGTTTTATGTCAAATTTAAACGCTGTTTCTTCCATTTCGGCAATTACAACTATTATTTTTCAACCGCTATTAAAAAAATTGTAATAAGTTATTGTGAAAGTGTTGTATAGGTTAAAAAATAAGTATATTTGTAATGTTACACAGAGAAAAATGTCTACAGTTAAAAAGGCTTCAGCAGTTATGTTATAGTTAAATCAACTGTAAATGTCAGTTATTCTTGCTGTTACTGTAGTATTACAGTTGAATTTACTGCATTTACACTTTTCTGTATAATAATTTATAATAATTTCAGTTGTCACAATTTAGTTGTGACCAATTTAACTGCAATTTTCTCAGTGTGTACATTGTAAAATTGAACAGAAAAATAACAAAGTTCATTAGTTTTATAATAAACTTTTCTATTTCTGTGTTCAATTTTATAATGTCACGTTACAAATGTCTTTACTTTTATAACAATGCAACACTTTCGCAATAATTTATTACAATTTTTTCAATAAAATTTTTCTCAGTGTAATGAATATAAAATTGTTTAAGAATATTATAATGGATACACAAAAAGTGAATATTTAATGATAATATTATGTTTTTATAATTTTAAATCAAATTTTACCAATTATAATATTTTCTAAAAAATTATCATTTACAATTTATTGATAATTGAAAAAATTTTAAATGATATAATAAAGAGTTAATTTAAATTATAATGTAAGTAAGAAAAACAATTCAGTAACATTGAAAACTTCATCTGAGGGTGAAGTTTGCAACTCAAGCCGAAGGTAAGGTATGTAATAGCACGCAGATGAGTTATTCCGTTTACTTCCCATGGTGCAAACGATATTTTTCGTTACGAGTGAGCGATAAATGCCACTTTTCTGAAACGCCCAAGGTAGGTGCACGTGTGACGAAAATAAATTTATTGTCATAATTGCTTATTTGTACAAAAAAATAGCAAAGTAGTTACAATTTTTCACTATCATTATATTTGAATCGGTGCATGCAAAAAGGACCCAAAGTCCATTTCAATACATTTTGGAAAACGAAATAAATTGAATTACTTCTATTACGCTAAGCGGATTGTCTTGAAATTTATCACAGATGTAGTTCATAGTATCTAAATTAAGTTACGGCATTTACTATTGCCAAAACTGGCCAACTGTTTTTTAATTAATAAAAAAAGCGATGGACTTAGGTCCCTTTTTGGAGAATTTATGAAGAATAACTTTTTTATTCATTTAAACTTTATACTTTAATTCATAATTCATAAATACTTTTTATATATATAATATATTATACAGACAAAAGTAATAATTTAAATATAAAAATAATTTATAAGCATTTATAAACAAAGAACCTCAATCAAAACACATAATAAGTTTGAAAGATTTATAAACAAATTAATATGTGTTTTCGATATGAAACTTTGTAAATATATATATGTAATGTATTATAATCTATTCTACATACACATGTGTCAGAATGATATTAATTATGTAATAACTATTACAAATATTAAAAATTTAAAGCCTACTACTAAAATAGAATTTTCGCTGTTTTCTATTCAGAGTATAATGTAGCATCATTTACTGTGCATAAATCTGATCTTATCTGAATTTTTCCAAAAATGGACTTTGCGCACTCCCATGCAGAAGTATCAACCGTTTGCCGTCGTTGACAATCGGGCTATGCTTGGTCCTTTTGATAGACTACGGTTGATGGAACATCAAAATGTAACGACGTTTAACATTAGTCCGAGGTTTGCTTCCAAGATTGTGGCAACATTGGTTTCCAAGATAGGGTCTATATTGGTTTCTAAGGTAGGGCAAACGTTGGTTGCCAACATTGGACCAATGTTAATTTCCAACATTGGGCCGTCGTTGGATTCTAACGTTGGGCCGACGTTGGCGTCCAACGTTCGTTTTTTAACGTTGGCACACCGTTGGATATCAATACTGGGCCATCGTTGAATTCCAACACTGGACCAATGTTGGGTTCTAATGTTGTGCCAACGTTGACAACAAATGATGGGACAACGTTAGTCTACAAGATTGACCCAAAATTGTTAACCTACGCTTTACTGACGTCAGCATTTACAGCTAGCCCGCAGACAATAACGTGCGCTCATTCATAAATAAATTTTGTTTCTATACATTTAATTTTATTTATTGTATTTATTATATTAAATATAATCAAATATTAATTATAATAATGGTTTAACATCATTGAAAAATTAAATATTATTTAATTATGTTTAATAAAATATACATTAATATAATTGGTTTTAAAAAATATTTCTTAAAAAACTTTATTGCAACAAAACTAGAAAATTACTAAAACATGCCTAGATTATCAAAATTTTATCACCTTGAAGATATTGCAAAGAAAATATTTCAATAATTATAGTTCCAAACACGTCATTCAAATTATAAACGTCTGAAAATAAGCATGATGAAAAAATACAATAAAAGCTGTAACAATTTTAAGCGAAAACATAAACAAAAAGAAAAAAAGAGAAATATAGATTTTTATGACTATAGATTTTTAGTGCTATGATTTTTATGACTCCAAAAAATTCACCGATTCATTTACGAATCTTGTTGTGAAAAACCCTTGGAAACATTTGTTGAAAATAGTTTCAAAGAAATTTTAAATGTTTCATTTACTTATTTATTTTTTAAATAACTTTTAATTTGTCCGTGTACAGTGCTTTTGATAAAAAAATTGTTATTTTCAAACGTACATCATTGTACCAGTTGAAATTGAAGAAATTTTGCATTTGTTATGTTAGTTTACAAAAGGAATTTGTACACGCAGAAAAAATTCTTAATATAAATTATTAAGATTTTAACAATATTTACTAGATGCTCTAGTAATCGTGATGTATCTTGACACATTTTAAATAAATAACACGGCTTTTTTAAAAAATTAAAAGTCATTCAAAAAGAAAGTCTCATACTGAAGTAGTAAAAATTTCACGACTTATTAAAATTTTTACAATAGCAGTATCAGACTTTTTTTTGAATGACTTTTAATTTTTTAAAAAAGCCGTATTATTTATTTAAAATGTGTCAAGATACATCACGATTACTAGAGCATCTAGTAAATATTGTTAAAATCTTAATAATTTATATTAAGACTTTTTTCTGCGTGTATTATAATTGTTAAGAATTATCCAAAATTAACTTTGAATTGTTTGTACACTGAAAAATAGGAAATTTGCTGCTAATTCCAAGTTGTTTTTGAATATTTCTTCACATTTATATTACTAAAAATTTCCTTTCGTAGACTAATGTAACTGATAAAAAATTTTTGTCTTAAATTTCAAATAATACAGCGGTGCATGTACGAAGACAACGGTTTTGGAACTACAAAATCTTATCTTATATATTTATCTTCTTTGCAATAAGAAGATAAATATAATGAAGATGACTAACATTACTATTCTGCTAATTGCATGTACAATAATTAGTTACAATAATAAATTTATTTATAATAAAATTTTTATTATTATTATAGGAATATTACTAGACTACACGGAGAAAAAATGAATATAAAATTTACTACAAATTTTTACAAAGTAGACCTGTAAGTCAGACTTAAAAAAATTTTTAAATATTGTAAAATAAATAATTATTATAAACGTAGTAAAGTCTCTTATAATTAAGAGTATATTTAATATATTTATATTAATTTTTGCATTTCACAACAATTATTCTAAAGTTTGATTTATATCTTTTTAGTTTGTAATAATATCTAGTAAAATTTTTCGAACAATTTTTCACGTCTCAGTAATTATTTCTTCTCATTGTAGCGGAAGTGAATTTTATTATAATTTTTAATTATTTATTTGTTAACTTATTTACAATTATTAACATTGCCAGTAAAATGCAAATATTAATTTTAAAATTGACAAAATTATATTTGAAATTACATTTTGTATACAAATTTTCTTAAAACAATTTATATTCCAATAAATGTCGATAAATATTACAATTTTTAATAAAACAAAAAATTAAGTTCTGTTAATTTTTAAATTTTATTTTATATAAAAAATAATAACAAATGAATAGAAAATTATTCGTACGCAGATCAGGTGTCATTAATCAAATAATATAATTAATAAATATTATATTATTAATTCATTACATTTACTTTTACTAAAGTTAAAATAAAAATAAAAATCATATAAAATTGATTTCTTCATCATATGGTCATTGATGCTTCACAAATTTCTTTATCGACGTTTTGTCACATTTGCAGTGATTTCATCAGGACTACAGTTTATAAAGTATAATAAATTAATTATTATATGCAATTTGAATTAGACAATTACTTTTACATATAAAGGAACATAATCATTCTTCTATATATGTAGGTTATGTTTTCTCTTGATATAACGTTATTTATTGAAATTACCAAATATTAATTCCGAAGTAAATCTTGTTTATTATTATGATACAATACTTTTTCGTAGTTTTATTTTTTATTTGTAATATTAAAAATTTTCTAAAGAACTATCAACATTCTTGTCAAGAATTTCTACATGTACAGATTGTTAGAAAACAATTTATATAATATATTCTACATATTTTCTATAAACCCTAATAAAATAATTTTTAATGTTAAAAATTAAAAATTTACGCATGCCACCAGTATTGACTTTTATTTAAATTCAACTTTGTTCTTAATACCTTATTTTTTTTAGTCATCTGCATGTTTCTTTATTTGTCATTTAATTTTTAATTCAGATTTGGTAATTATCTCTAATTATCACTTTCGATATTGTATATATAATAATTCATTGATTTTGATGATGTACAGTTGACAGGCTATTTTTGTCTATTATAGATATTGAAATATAAAAGTGTAAAATTGTGTAGTCGGATTATTGTGATTAGTTAAAAATGAAAAGGAGACTTGAAAATTATAGTCAAAGACATCAGCGTCGATTAATGCAGAGGTGTAGTTTAAATGTGTAAGTGTCAATAAATTTATAATATATTACATACACAACACAGAATACAACGAATAGCTTTAATACATTCATGAACAAGTTCACTATATGGTAATCATAGTCATACGTATATTGTTGTGATAATCTTTTACATACAACTCTTTACACTTAGAAAAAATTACAGTATATTCAACTGAAATATATTTGAATGAATCATAGTATGTATTTCATTAGGGCGAACGGCGTCAGATAGTTGTCTCAACCGTGCGATATTTTAACTCAACTATATGGCAGTTGATTCAACAGTGACGGAGTTGATAGAATGAATTTTTCGTTATTTTAACTAAATTTAATTTGTATTAACTACACAATTGATTTGTTTTAAAGCACAAGTACAGTCATTCTCACTACAAATATTTTTCTGTGTGTACATATCAATAATAGCCCATACAGAATTTGCCGATGTTGAAAAACAGGTCAATATTGGCCCAGTTTACGATTCTATATGGGAGGTTACTTTTAAAGCATACAAATACTGCAGTCATATATATATTATTTGTTAGAAGTATATATTTTTGTTATTTTCTGTATAGCGCTTATTTTTAATGTATCCCAGTTAAAAAATACTTATTACATATCAATATGACTATTTCTATAAATATTCGTCCGCTTTTCTATTACATTTACTCGCTTATAGTCCTATATGTAAATGCTTTTACGTGTAATAGTCTTAGATGCTATTACATTTATAAGCATTTACATATAGGACTACATATTTCGGTGAACAAATGCAATAGAAAAGTGGACGAATTACTGACGGAAACCGCATAGATACTTACAGAAATAGTTCTATTGGTATCTATAAGTATTTTTCAATTGGGATCGTTATAAATTGTAGCTAAATATTCATAATTATTGGTTTTTGTGACAAGTTCATGGATACTACATGAAAAATTAAAAATAGTAAACTAAAATAATTAACAAGCTAATTTTTTTATTTGAACTTGATAGTTTTAATTTAAAACATTGTATTCCACTCAGTG
>JABFPO010000034.1:0-15153 GCA_022817385.1 Macroteleia sp. ZL-2020
CGTATACATTTCATTTTAAACCACCGTGTTCATGAGCATCCGCTAATTAATTGAATAAATTCATGCCATGTGAAAACGAAACGCAAACAACTACGTATTTTTATTGAATTTATCCATTAGATTGACAAGTACTTGCAACAAATTGGGCAGATATCCAAGGTTCTACACGCGTTGCGATTTTAAGACATTCGAAGACGAAGCGTTCTGTATTCTGCATTAGAAATGAATAAATCCGAGAAAAGTTTCCAAATACGATTTCTTCGATGATACTCCACTCTATCGTTTCGAGCAAAGTTCGCTAATCGACTTACGAAAGTGTACTTTGCTTTGTCATTTATTTATTTAACTTTTTGACCTTTTCATTAGGTCATTATCAAAAATCTTACTTTGTATTTACTCAGTATCAGAATTTATTACTATGTAAGTGAAACAATATTTCATTCTTTATTGTGTATGAATAACACGTGTCAGATAGCACGAGTAATACGTTAGATAAATAAATAAATGAATAAAATATTTTTTATCCGATTAATTGGTCGATAAATCAGATATTTAAATTTATTTTTACTTGATGCGCATCTTTCTCATAAGGTATAAATCACTGCATAGAGTATATAAGGAAACATTACATTATATACTCTGTAAGTAAAAAGAGTAAATTAACATATATTTTTGTCTTATTATAAAGTGTTGTACTTTAAATTTGTAATACGCGCGAAAATTCACTGCTCAGACATAACCTCTCGTGTATATCAACTGTCACTTCATGTTCATAGTTTCCACAGTTCATGACTTTAAACGGAAAAGTTTATTCACTTAAATAATGAAAATCGTACTATTTACAACTTAAAGACTTCACTATTTCACATGGCTATGTTAGCCATCCCTGAAAAAAATATTTGATAAGAAGGAATAGAAAAGAATAGAATTTGAAAAATTGAATTCCAAAGTGGAAAGTTTCAGCATTCGATATTTGATTTTCAATTCCTCACATATATTTATGCATTTTCAATTCTTTAACTTCATATTCAATTCCTCAATATGAATACAAACTGAAATTTATTAATTCTCTGTTAAGAATTGATATTATAATCATTTATTACTATTAATAAATTTAAATATAACACAAAATGAATAGTATAATATTATTTATTATTATAGTAATTCTTATTTTCAATCTGCTGATTGATGATTTAAGCGTTATTTTCAAGAAATAACGTCAAACTTTGGCTATAATTTCCAATTCTTTTCTATTCTTTTCAATGCCGAATCTGTATTCCTTTCTATTCCAAATTTTTTACAGGGATATCATACAGTGTTAGCACAGTAGTGTAACCTTCAGTAACCTTCGTTCATCGTGTAACGTTACGAGCTAGTTATCTGTTGCATTGTTATTACTTAATGGCGTGTGCGGGAAGGAACAATTGTTAATATTAATAAAGGATGCACTTATGTGGCTTGAATTGTCTGTCTTTTATTAATATTTAATATTGTTGTTTCCCGAACACGCCATAAGAGAAAAAGAGACAACCCTAACGGAAGGAAAGGTTTCTGGCCAAAGAAACGTTTGTTTAACCTAGAGCAAACGTTTCGAACGTAGAGAAAACCTCCTACGAACGTTCAGCCTTGGAAACGTTTGTAAAACGTTTGTAAAACGTTTATAAAACGTTTGCATTCTGTTAGGGAAATCAGCATCTCCTAACACGTTATACGATGAATGAAGGTTACTGAATTATGCCCCTGGAGCGAGATTCCGATATAGGTTTTGGCCATCCCTTGTGGAAATATATTGTCTGAAAAAGTCTGAAAATAGGTCTGAAAATATAATATGAAAAAGTCTGAAAATATAATATGAAAAAGTCTTCCAAAATCGCTGAAAAAGTCTGAAAATTCCCAATTTTCAGACATTTTCGGACATTTTCATACATTACAATAATAGATGTTATGTACAGTCCCTGGCCACATTATTAGGCCACTCTGTGATTATTTAGAAAAAACATTTGAATATCTTGTTTTGTATTGTTTTATTCAGTAATTTTCTCAAGGTCCATGTACAAATAACATGTTTTAACATTTGTAAACATGACACATTAGAAATTTTATTGAAAATTTTTTGCTGAGGAACTGCGAAAACTTGCACTTCAAATAAACTACACAAATGAGTTAAATCACAATACTATCACGAAAACCAACTTCACACACACCGCACTATTACTCTGACACTCAGCTAATGATACACTGAGAGAAAAATATTTAGAAAATTACAACCATTATTTACACTTTGAGGACATTGTCGGCAAAGTGAAAAAAGTTACAATAAAAAATAATACAACTTATGCTTCAAAATGTAAACATCAGTCTTTTATTCTCAGTATTTACATTTTAAAGCATAATTTGTATTATTTTTAATTGTAACTTTTTTCATTTTGCCGACAATGACAATGAAATATGGAAATTAAAAGTATACTGAATATTTTACATCTTTTCTTGGAGGTGGCCTAATAATGTGGCCAGGGACTGTAAGTCTCTATGCGGTTTCTGTCAGTAATTCCTAATAGTATTTGAATGTATTTATATGCATTTCATAAGTATCTATAAGTATTTAAATGTATAAATAAGCAAATCCATATAAAAATTATTTTATGATAGTCCTAACTGTATCTATGCAGTTTTTGTCAGTTTTTTGTATATTAATCTAATGGTTTGTATATGTTTCTAATAGTATTTTTCAACTGGGATAGAAAAGCTATTTTTATTCATTTTTTTTACAATTCATTCTTTTATATTAAGTTGGTATATTATGTACCAAGGGAAGTGAATTGGAAAATCTCATCTGTGGGCGAAGTTTGTCTCCCGAGCCAAAGGCGAGGATTGTAACCGCCCGAAGGTGAAGTTTTCCAGTTACTTCCCATGGTGCATACGATATTTTTCGTCAGGAGTGACCAAGAAATGCCATTTTTGCGAAACGCCCAAGGGAGCGAAGCGGCGTTTTTCGTGCAAATGTGACGAAATAGTATATTACTGCCGAGGGCGCAACCGCATCTGAGGCGTGTATGACATTTTACGTTCCATGGCAATGCACCGAAAGTAGAGCTTTTTGCGCGAGAACACAACTTTCGGTCCGAGAGATAAATAGTTCCACTTTTGGCCGTTGCCATTGGTACGTAAAATTATTTATGCTACAATACATGAATATTACTGTGAATATGTTAACATGGAAAAACGGTATAATTTGGGTTTAACCGTTTTTCCGCGATTTATGTTTCATTGTATGTGTTAATATTGTTATTTGGATTTGTGTTTTTAATAAAATATGTATTTTATGTTACTGATTTTTTTTAGACTAACTGCGAAAAAACGATATAATTCGAGTTATACCGTTATTCCACACATACCTTCAGCTGAGTTCGAGTTTCATGTGATTCACATATGATAAATATGTGATATCACTGTAACATCACTGTTATATAAGTATGAAATTAATGGTTACTTGGATGTACAGCCCTAAATTAAGATTAATAACTTGTTGGCAAAATTGTTTTTCGGCGAAATTATCCCAACCCCTCAGAGATAAAGTCTGATTGAGAGGTTGTTTGGAACAATGCGAAAAAGTGCAAAAATGTTTGAAAAATTTTCAGAAGAGTATGGAAATCCAAAACAAGTGCGAAAAGGAGTCATAATTGAAATTACGAACATTTTCTAACATTTTGACATATTTTCATGCAAGAAAATAGAAAATAGAATGTTTCGTTTCGATTATATTATGCCGAAATGTGCGAAAATGTCTGCACAGACAACCATGACTGTCACAGTGATATCATTGTTATTTCGCGGTGACGTCGCATGCGAATCTAATGCAACTCACTTGTGATCCTCTTTTCCCATTTAGTGTGACGCAAATGTGACGTGACAAATATGATTTCACACTAACGTCACAACGTAACATTGACATCACAACGAAGTCACAGTGATATTAAGACGATACAAAAACGCATTTAAAGTGATATATATTACTATTATATAAAACCTCTTATTTTCACTCATAAAAAAATATTATAAAGAAGTCGTTGGATCCTTAGAAACTAAGAAAATTGTAGGACTAGTTTTAAAAATGAAAACTTTATTTTATGTTTCGTTCTCTTTACAATGACGTTACATTCCTTTTGAGAGAAGTTTTATTAATATGCTAACATCGCAACTGAGAAAATGTAGTAAAGAAACTTTATTAACTCGGAGTGTATATACAAATAAAAAAATTAGTATCCCTGGTAAAAAGAATCAATTCAAAACGATTGAATCTTATCATTGAATTGACTTGTATTTAATCGTAACTTTGTCCAAGGTGATTACCTATTCAATCTAATTAATGCTCATTATTTAATAAGAATTTTTAAGAACCAATTGTAATATCACTAAGTACTTAATGTAGTATTTCCCTATTGAACACAATTGAATCAAAAGTTACAATAAATCGTATCGAATAGGTACATGCCACATTAAATAATTGGTGATATGACGATTTGTTCTTATACATTCTTGTTAAGTAATGAGAATTAATTAGATTGAATAAGTAATCACCTTGGACAAAGTTACGATTACACACAAGTCAATTCAACAATCGTATTCAATTGATTTTTATAACCAGGGATTATAAATAGGATTAAAGAAACGAAATATGAAAATGAAAAAAAGGAAATAAGAATAGGAAAAAGGTTAATTTTCTTTTCAAAATTTTAAATTTTAATACTATTAGCCTTCAATAATATGCGTTTCTCAAATGCATCATCTGTCAGACGGTTAAATCGCGGAAGCGTGTACATAGTCGCGTAATTAAACAGCCTTTCTACAGGTGCAGATGACGGAAGTGGTGTATTAAAAATATAAAATAATTTTTTTACGGTCGGATATTTTCTTAAATTGGCGTAGTTGTCCGTGCATGGCTCAGCCAAGTAACGCAAAGTTTCAATTTCTGCAGAAGGATTCAAAAACGGTAAATTTTGTTGAAAACTGTTTGTCTCAACGCCAAAGTTAAAATATCCTTTTTCAGTTGTGGAAGTATTTTCAGGAATATTTTCTACTTGTTCAACGTTTTCTTCTTGCACCTTTTCAATAATAATTTGTTTTACTTTGTCCTGTAGCTGCGGAGATAAACAACTCATCCATCCAACACCTTTAAATTTGGGATGGGTTAGTGTAGCGATAGCTGTTCGACATCCTTCACCTTCAATATTAAATTGTGCCGAAAATCGTTTATTTAAACCTTCAATAGCCGCTACCGCAATTGGCAAACAATAGATAAGGTCTTCTAATATAATGTTACTCAATTGATTTCTGGTTATTAAAAGCGTTGGAAGTAAGATTCCATAAAAACAGTTTTTCTCTCCTTGAAGAATTTGTATTGCTTGAGCAATAGGACTCATACACTTTATATATTCTTCGATATAATCAAAATCTGCGTCTTTTAATGATTCTTCTAAATTTAGTTGATTGGCTGCTTCCGGAATTTTTTCTTTTAGTGACAATATTTGGACAAGAGAATCATACAGAGAGTTCCAGCGGACAGGAATCGGACGTTTCAAGCATACTCCTAATACTTCCACCAATATTTCACGTTTTTTTGGGCTTTTCAAAACTGACCATAATGCATTACAACGTTTCATTACTTTGTCATGAATGCGTTGTAGAGCTGATGACGCTTTTATCGCCTTGGGGACATCAGTACTAGCAATTAGATGCAAAGTATGAGCTGCACATCGAATATGATTTCCCAATCTTAATGGTGGAGCTTCATCCAAACAATCATAAGCTGCATATTCTTCGATTTCAGCTTCTATATCTTCGCTCACTGTTTCACTTTCGCCGTCATTAATGTCTATATGGAATTAAGTAATTGTTATTGCAATATTGGAATAAATACCCAGACAGATCGTAGGTTTAGAGAAAGTCGTTTAGTTTACTGAACGTCATTATGACCCTCTGTAAGCGACACTTCGACTTTCTCTAAACCTATGGTCCCTTGGGGTATGAATACATTATTTGTTACATATGTAAGAAAAACGCCTTTTTACACCCTTGGGAGTTTCAGAAAAAAGCCATTTGTCGCGCATTTGTAACGAAAAATACGTTTGTTCCATAGGCATTAAATGAAAATCGTAACCTCAAGTGTACAACCCTCGATTTCGGCTTTGGTTGTAAACTTGGCTCGAGCAAGAAGATTTTCATTTTTACTGCCCTTGGTGCAAAATATACTATTTCATCCTTTTAACCTCAAAATCGCACCTTCGTCGCAATTTTTTGGCTATCAAAATGTGCCTCTCCAAGCTCGTTACGAAATGTGCTATTACATTATTAATAATATTGTTATAATGCCAACTAGTGTATATAATAAACATGTCAGAAGAAAACAAATTATTGAAAGATATTGGTAAGAAAACATTTTAAACAATTGAAAAGGTTACTCTGTTTAAAGTGTCGCATCTTTTCGTAATAGAAAGAATGTGTTACAATCACATATAGATTTTGTAGACAGATAACTCACAGTACGTGAAGGGTTAATAAGTTATTATTGTTTATTATAGAGGGTGAAATCCCTCTGGTCCCACTCTTTGACATCGAAATGAATTCCAATGATTCGAAAGTGATGACAATTGCACAGTGAAATCATTGCAACGTCACTGTGACATTATCGTGCTGCCACTGTGACATAATTGTTGCATCATTGTGACATGATTTTGTAGTCACTGTGACATAATTGTGATGTCATGGTGACATAAATATGTTTAAGGAACGTTTGTAAAAAAGTCTTCATATCTAGAGATTGAACTTACAACCTACAGGTCGAAACTTCTCGTTTTTATTCATAAAAATACGTAAACTGCATAGATAAAAGAAATAAATAATGTATACCTTTCAAGAATTCCTTATGGCTCCATTCTGAGAGCGTTAGACTTATGAACCTTCAGGTTTTAAGTGAATTCCTAGGTCAGAAGTTAGTCCTTTTTCTGCACACATTCCTCAAATCCTCTTTTATGTCACTGACATCACAATTGTTCCACAGTGATATCAGAATCATGTTACAGTGACAGTGACATTATCATCTGTGACGTACCTGTCATCGTTATGTCATCCCTGGGACATCATTTCGATGTCACGAAGTGATGTCCCATGGATGTCACTGTAAGAGGGGAAAAGCGTGATGTGAATCCCATGAGAAACGTATGACATGCTTTCCACAATGCCGTGACCTCATCGTCTCATCACCGTGGAATATTATGTGTTTATTCTATGTGTTAGATTATTATTTTATGTATTTCCTTGTAGAAAAATTTCACGGAAAATTCGCTGAGAATTCGTTGAAAATCCGCTGAAAATCATTGAAATTTGCTCATAAATTTATGAAAAACAACGACAATCTCTGAAAATCATACAAAATTGGTATGAAATCTGATGTAAAACGTTGAAGGAATGCGGAGAAACGATGAGAAATAATGTAAAGACCAAGCTAAAATCTTGAAAATCTTGAATCTCTGCAAAATTATGATAATCGCTGAAATCTCTAAATTTTTTATGATTTTCGTTGTTTATCAGACAATTTTAAGCGTATTTCAATGATTTTCATCGAATTCTCATCAAATTTTCAGTGAAATTTTTCTACAAGGGTTGTTATCTGTTATTATATACACGGTGTATGAACTTAATTGATTGATGAACTGCAACGAACTTTGCAGTAAATATGAAGTCTGAATAGTTTCATGAGCAAAGCTTAAGTGCGAACTGCGTTGAACTTATAAATCTAGCCAACTAGAGTAAAAATAAGACGGGTTGTTTAAAACCAAATAGCTAATTAAAGGTGACGTCTATTCATTTACACGGAAAAGATATTTAATGCGACTGAGACATCTATGGTACGAACGCTACACCACATTTTGTCGTACACCAGTTGCATTATTTGGGAGCACTGGCTACGCCAAAGAAAAATACAACTATTAAACTTTGAGCTCAACCACAGTTGAGCAATTGCTGTACCAAACGAAATACAGTGGTTTCCCAGCGTTTGATGCAGCATTTGTACTACGTGGTGCAACCGTTGCCCCAAAATGTTTTCCATATAGAGACGTACTAAGTAGGAGTATCATCAATATAGTAGTTTGCTAAAATTCTTATTAAGACGACGGTACTCGTAATAACACTCCAAGAACCTATTATATGTATTATACTGGTTATCGAACATTTTTTATCGCAAAAATAATAGATTGATATTCATATATTACCAACAAAATCCTGAGGGTCACTTTCAATACCGAACTCTTTGAAAGCTTTAACTAAATTTGATGCATTGTCTGTCGTCGTTGCTATCACTTGTTGGGTATTCAAGCCGAATTTCTTGTAAATATTATTCAAGGTTATGGCAATTCGGTCAAACGAATGCGTACCTGGAAATCTTTGACATGCAATTGCCAATGATTGTCGTTCAAAAGTGTGTTCGTCAATCTGTAATGCCATAAATGCAGTACTATAATTATATAACCCATCCACGGAGGGTATGACTTTTCTAGTAAAGTGTGCCAAAATATGATATAAATCAAATACAGAAACAAAAAAAGTGACTAAAAGAAGAAACTCGGAATTCAAATCTTTACTATGAAATTTATATCGAAATTTACCTACTGTATATAGTATTTCACTGTTACATATTTTGTAGAAAGTTAACAAATTTATATAATTGACGTTAAATTCATCTGTACATTATCTTATGCAAGGTGACCTAAAAGTTCCGGAACGGTGGAAAAAAGATTTCACGCCAATAAACTCAATCGACTTTTACTAAATCAAATATTTACTGTATGATTTGTGTTGATTGTCTGCAAAGAAGCATAATTCGATTAAAAATATTCATAAAAAGTTACATTTTATTAAAAACTCAGCGAGTATACTAAGGTGCTATCTTCCTTCCACGTAAGTTTTAACCCCTGTAACGTCGTATATACGTGTCACAAAAAAATATTTTAGACTAAAGTTACGTATTTTTCCCGTAAATCCGCAATATAAATTGGGGGGGGGTTCTATTTAAATGTGATAAATTGTCCCCCCCCACAGGGTGGGAGTGGAGAATCGAGTGTAATGTCATTGAACAGCTTTTTGAAAAATATTAAACACGTGAGTATTTCTAAAGATATTTGACCGTTAGGAACTTTTAGACAATCTTGTATATATTATATGAATTTGTCAAATTATTCATTATTAATGGAACGTATCATCTATGTGAAATTTTGTAGAAATATTTGGCTGAATAGCCGCTGAAAATGAACCGAAAATCTCGAAAAATTTTCAAGTTCTCAGAGATTTTCAAACCTTTTTCAGAAATTGTCTGCGAAATATTTCCAAGTAAATTTCCAAGTAACATCTGCAATATTAAAAATGATAGTTCTTCATTCATTCATAGAATTTACATAATACATATAATATACCGTGAACTCTCTACGTATCGAACAGATACTATATCCTTAAATTTCACATAAATTCTACCTACTTCTTCTGTGTGGAATAGGTAGTAAAATACTGGTTATTATTCAGTGCTAATCTTACTCTTCTTTAAGAGGGAAAAAGCAGTGTAATAGTGGTTTGTTTTTGTGCAATTTTTTGGTGTCTAAATGATGTATTAATGTCATTTGTTATTTGGTGTATAAATGATTTAAATCTAAAAAAAGAGTTTGCAAAAATTAAATAACTCTTTTAACACGTGATTGTTACGTGTGGTATTTGAAATACCATTACAGGAACGAGTTGGTACGGATTAAACAGTATTGTTGGAATATTTTTGATATTTCTATGTTTAACAATTTTTATATAAATAATTTAATTTTAAATTTACCCAATGCGCTGTAACACCCATAAACCGTCTAGTGTTGCTTGACCACATATCAGCTGTAGTACATACATATTTGAGGTTTTCAAATATTTTTTTCGTATTTTCAATGAAATTATTGTACGCGTCATCCAGTCTTCGAGTTACAGTAGGTCTGCTTAGATGTTTTAAACCGGTAATATGTAAATCTGAAAGACATCATTTCAATCATCTTTTGTTCATCACGTACAAGAAATGCTCTTTTGTGAGAAACCTCCCTAGTAAAAGTTAATAGGGCTTACCAGAAATTTAGTCTGTGTCCTATCAATGCATAACAATTTACAAAAAGTGCTCATCTAGGTACTTAATAGGCACATTTTCGGTCTAATGAGTCTAGTTTAGTCTAGTTCAGTTTAAATATAAATACTTATATTATATCCAGCGATATAAATATAAATACTTAAACTTACATACACAGAGAAAAAACTGGGAGTAAAAATTATCATCTATATCGGTAACGTTAGGATATACTTTCCCTGCAAGAGAAATTATCAACTTTTCTGTTAAAAATTTAAATAAAATGAGTATCAGAAAAGAAATATATTTTTCTTTGAAAGGATGATAATTTTTATTCACACTTTTCTTTCCGCATACAAAAGTTACTCATTTTATATCCCAGCAGCCAAGATCGTATTGAAACGTATTTAGTTGTTAAAGCTGATATCTCGTATTTGTTCTTTTGAAGTATCACTTGCCGTGTTTTAATACGTTTTAATCCGCGTGGTCCGTGCTAAATAGTCATCATATTTAATGTATCAATACTAATTAGTATCGTGCTTATTATATCCGATTTACAGCCCCAACAGAACATTGGTAGATTGAAAGTAAAAATTGATAGATTACGTACATGGAACGTAGAAATGTCCGCGCGGTTACGTAGAAATTAGCTATATATACGTACAATTTGTACTAAATAGCTAATTTCTACGTAACAGTGCGGACATTTCAACATTCCATATACGTATAATCTATCAATTTCTACCTTCAATCTACCAATGTTCTGTTGGGGAGGATACAAAGATGCTGTTTGTAATATGGTATAATACAATTTACGAATAGACATTTTCATATCTTATACGGCGGATAAAACATTAATTCTTTATATACTTGGAAATCCCTAATTTTACATATTACTTCGGATTAAAAAACGTGAAAATTTTAATCTCGTTTAATACGATCTTCGCTGCTGAGATTTTCGTATGCTTCTTTATTTGCTTATTTGTTGATTAAACATTATACAATTTTACACAAACAAGTATTATATTACATTTTATATTTGATAATATTAAAATGTATATTTATAAATAGGTTCAACTTAAATAAAATACAATCTATAAAATTACTATTTTACATGCACTTTTCTGCACTTTACAGTTTACGCTAATCATTTTAAGTTCCCTATTATTTGCATTTATATTGGTAGCATTAATATATAACGCAATTTTTAACTGCAAACTGTAATTCCTATGACAACATAAAAATTAAAGCTATAATCCATATATACCATAGTACTTACCATCAAATATTTTTCTAAAACATTCCATATCTACTGTTCGAAGTGGAGCCATACTATTCGTAACATAATTAATTACGTTTTTCTCGAATGTATTTTGATCAAAAACACATGAGATGGTTTTCTTGCGTGTGGCACCCTCGTCTTTATATTTTAATTTTTTTGCAACATTATATGCCTCATAGTCTGGTAAACATTCGGGATGAACTCGCTAACAATACGTGATCAAAAATTTTGTAATTATACCAAGATATCTGTACAGTTTTTTAAATTTTTGTTTAAGCACTGTTAAAAATAACTTAGTAAGACAAAACGAATTATTTTTAACATTAAATGAGAAAAATAAATTGTTAAATTCGCAATCAAAATGTTAGATTTAGATTGTTAAAAAGTTGGTTGATGATTTGATTACACAGATGTTTGAAATCTATAATCTCAATAAGACATATAATTTCACATAGCCTCAATTCGAAATATCCAGATTGTTAAATCTATTACAATCAGCAGATATTTTTCTATTACATTCTCAGATATTCAATGGAACTATGTAGATGGTTTCCTTCACAATCTATTTCTCTCAGTGTTGAGTTACATAAAATACATGTTTTTAATTGTAAAGAAGATATAAAACTGTTTTTTACATACAGTTTTACATTGTTTATCCAGTATTTGCGTTTTTGACAGTAAACTCAAAATCTAAATTAATAACAAATGGTCTATTTATTTAATAAACATTAAAATTTTTATATAAAAACTTTCTGTATATTTTTTGATGCGAGAATATCATCATGATGTCACCTTATGAGCACATTATATTATATAATATAAAAATTAAGGGAATATAAAAATAATATTCATTTAATGTTCCAGGCATATTATTCTAATGTTCTCAGAATACTATTTTAATTTTTTAAACACTTAAAAAATCAAATTTTTCACTATTTTGGATTTGCTGTTTTCTATCAAGATGATTAAAGTTTTGACCGCAAATACGCACATATACAAGGTTTATAAATAGATCATCCCCTCTGGGGATGGGGCGAGGGGCAATTTAAATCTTAAATGATAACTCTCATTTTTTGTGTACATGTAAACGATGTTACAGAGGTTCAAACTTACGTGGATCGAAAGTGGCCTCTTAGTAATTTCAGCCTAAATGTATTAAATGTAACTATTTATTGTAACTATTTTTTTAGTCTTTTGTAAAGAAGCATACTTTGATAAAAAAATAAGCATAACAAGTTAGGTTTAATCAAAATCAAGCAAGATTACTAAAGTGCCAGCTAACATCCACGTAAGTTGGAACTAACATCTTATACATACGTACCACACAAAAATATGTTTCTGCAAAAGTTACTTATTCTCGCAGATTCCGAGACTGTAATAAAAAATGAGTTTCCATTTAAGATTTACAATTTGTGCCCGCCACGTGCATAAGAGGCTCGAGTGTTGTATCATTGGATAGCTTTTTAAAAAATATTAAACATGTGTTTTTTTTATTTTCGATTCCATATATTTTTATCGAGATATTTGACCCTCCTGAAACTTTTTCTACACCCTTTATATATATACGTAAATCACAAACATGAGGTAAACTTTTGAAAATTCGTAATAGATAATAAGGAATCCAAAATGGTGAAAAAATTTTTTTTTCAAATGTTAAAATAATATTCTAAGTATATTATAACGATATTTCAGGGATATTAAAATAGTATGCAAAAATGTTTTGCATGAGGACATATTTGGTTAACAAGAAAGTAATTTATTTCATTCTAGAAAATCGAAATTACTTTCTTGTCAATAAATATAATGTATGGAAATTATTATCACAATTACTAAATTGTAATAAATATTGCAAACTTATGTATTATTTATTACTATGACATTTTTTCATTTTATTTTTCCTAATTATTGTATTATATTTCTTTAGAAGGCATTTGTTTTTTACAATGATTTTATTGATTTCTTTAAAAATATGTCACATATATATTTATGATATAATGAGAAAATATGTAAATTATATAAATAAGTAATGTTTTATTTCTTCTGTTACTAGGCTATTACATCGAAATATTTTTACCTTTATATGTTTCGTGAAATTCGATGATACATTTACCGAACCTTTAATCTGGTGTTTTTTAATGCATAATTGACAATTCGCAGTAATATCGTTGCTTGAAGTTGATTTTTCTGTGTCAACTTCAAAATATTTACCATCGAGATATCCGCGTTTCTCGCAAATCGAAATTATATCTTCGGATGAATTCATTGCAACTTTTGTTCGAACTTTATTTTTTTTATTTAATATTACGCCAAAAATTCGTTTAGCAGTGTGACAACTAAATTCAGCGCAAATGTAAATTCAAGCGTAAGACATGCATTGACAATTCGTTATAACTTTCAAGCATGTGATATACTTGAAGTTGGATGAAAACAACTAAATATATCGAGAAATAAGAATTGTAGAAAACATAATTATCTATATTAAATATAACACTTTATTGATAATTTTTATTAAACTACTTTTCTTTACAGAAGATTAACACAAATAGGTTACAATAAATAGATAACTTATTATTTATTCATAAATAATATTGATAAAATTGTGTAAAAATTATTGCCTTAATATGGAACTAATAAAACTGATTCAATGTTAAATATATAGTTCTATTAACGTTTCTGTACTAAACGTACCCACTTCAGAATACATACTGTAAAGAATTATAAAAAATATATAAATAAATTCTATTTTATGTTGTGTATAAAAATGTAGTTGTAAATAGTTATAAAAGAATAAAGTTATATTTCGAAGTGTATCAGAATTGGACAATATAAAAAATAAATATAATAGTACATTACAAAATTCACACGAGTTACAATAAAAGTTCTAGACATGTCACAAGTGCATTGAAAAGACGCGATTTTTAATGCACGTGTGACAAAAAAAATTAATAAATTTAAAAATATCGTTAATAGAAAAGTTTTTATATATTCTTTCTTACAAAAAAATAATACAATTTAAATAATAATTGTTTGTATTGTTTTCTAACGATTTTTTTTGCTGGGTTCTAAGTTAAATAAGTGTCGGACTAATAAGCCAAGAGTCTGCAAAAGGTGGCTGCTCAAGGCTTAATGGTAGTAATTTTTTTTTTTTTTTTTTGTATCAAGACGTTATCCAGATTCACATCCAGCTTAAATCTAGACGAATAATTATAATAATTATAATAAATATAATCCAGCTTAGTGTCAGTTTGTATCAGCTGTTTATCCAGACTGATATAGAGCTGGATATCTTCTGGGTATTCATTCATCCCAGCTGTATACCAGCTTTTATGCAGACTGAGATCAAGCTGGATATCTTCTGGAAACGCTCCTGTGCCAGTACTTATCCAGTAGGGCTACCAGACGTTAACCAGGTTATATCCAGTGTGACGCCAGTTAATAACCCAGATTATTTCCATACGAAACCCAGACGAATTTTTCCACGCGGGTTTGTAAGGAAAAACACTTGAATTTTGCACCAAAAATAATATTTTTCTCAATGCACGTGTATACAAAGTAACAAAGGTTAAAACTTACGAGGATAGAATGTGTAACCTTTGTAGACCCACTCGATTTTTATTAAATATAACTTTTTATTTATTTCTTATATTAAATTATGCTTATTTACAGAAGATTAGCAAAATTTTTACACGTAACGCACAAAAATATCTTTCCCATCTTTCCCATAAAAGTT
>JABFPO010000035.1:0-15107 GCA_022817385.1 Macroteleia sp. ZL-2020
TTGTTAATTAAAAAAAATAGTAATATTTAACCCGCGAAATTTAAAATTGTTAAATTAAAACAGCAATATTTAATCTGCGAAATTAAAATATACAGATTATTTAACCCGCGAAATTCAAATGTAAAATAGATTAATTGTTTAACACATTGTAATTAGATTTAAGTGCGTTTAAAAAAGTATAAAAGTTTTAGTTAATATTATATTAATAGCGTGCGAAATTTAAATAAAATTATTCAGTTGCGAAAAATATGCGTAATATTTTGCGAAATAAAAAATAAAATTTCTAAGTGTAAATTTAATTTGTTTAATAAATTTTGGTTTATAAAAAGGATTTACCAATTCTATTTTATTTCAAATATCCCTCACCTCATATAATTAATTAAATAAATAATAAATTAAGAGTCTCAACGTTTCAATTATAATTAACTCTTACCTTTCCCGAAATTAACCAGCCAAGTTTTGTTTTCTGCAAAACTATATTATCATTGTTCAATTTTATCTGCCCAATACATAAAAAAGAAAAAAAATGTTCATTTCCCAATAGAATATCTACAGCAGATGGCTCAAAAAATTTCGGATCAGCCAGTTTTATATTATTTGGTATTTGTAAATGCGATTTATTTATTTTATGTGTTGGAAGAATACTTGTAATTTGTGGAATTACTAAAAAACTCGTTTTTAATGAATAGTCATTATATTTGGATTTAATCGTAGTATTTACTAATGTATTTATATTCATGGTAATTTCACCAATACCTGAAATAGGGTTATTTACCAATTGTTTACTCAAACCAAGCTTGCAGCATAAATTTTCTGAAATGAAATTTGTTTGAGAACCTGTATCTAAAATTATGCGACAAGAGTGTGATTTGCCATGAACATCTAAAATATCTACAATAGCTGTAGCCAATAACACTTGTGAATTATGAATACAAGTTAAAACATTATCAGTTTCTGAATTGTCTGTTTTATTTTGTTGCACGTTTTTATTTTGTTCATGTAAAAGCATATGGTGTCTTTTGTAACAAATCGAGCAATTACCCGAACGACAGTCCGCCAACAAATGCCCAAATCTAAAGCATTTAAAACAAAGTCCCATTTTTTTTACTTGATTTACACGATCGTTAATATTTAATTCTAAAAATTTTTCACAATTCACTAAATAATGATTCTGTTTGCACAGCGGACAATTTTATTATTATTTGTCATCACCATAGATCGACCCTTTCCAGTACCACTCGAATTTGCCTGAACACTACCATTTTTATTAAATTTAATTCCATTTTGAAAATCAACAGCCTCTAAAATGTGACACCTATTTCGTAAAAATTCTATAAACGATATGAAGGTTGGAAGTGTTTTTCCATTAAGGGTACGTTCCCATTCCGTATGTGTCGTTCGATCCAGTTTAGAGGTTATCAAATGAAGCAACAACGCATCCCATTTATCAGTTGGTTGATTAAGCGTTTCGAGCGCCCTCACATTTCTCAAAATTCCGTCTATCAGCCCGCGCAATTCCGACGCCGATTCCCTTAACAACTTTGGTAATTCGAACAACGCTCGAACATGACTCTGAACTATAATGCGTTCATTATCATAACGCTCTTCCAAAAGCTTCCACGCGACGTTATAATTTTCTGAAGTTGATTCAATTGCTTGAATAACATTAGCCGCTTCATCCTTTAAGCACGCTCTTAAATAGTGAAGCTTTTGAACTGGCGCAATCAATGTATTGTTTGCAATCATAGCCTTGAAAACATCGGCAAAACTTTTCCAATCTTCGAATCGACCGTTAAATTCTGGTAAACTAATCGTCGGCAGTTTTACATCTGCCCGCGTGGTTGTTGCTCCAGATGAACTAACCTGATCCGACACGTACTCATGACGCGCAATATTATCAATAGTGGCAATTTTCGTTTGTGCTAATGCTATCGCAGTTAAACACGCGTCTTCGTATTCTAGCATTTCTTCCGCATCATTTTCATCATCGCGCGACACCGAAATATCCATATGAAGCTCTTCGAATTGTTTTAACAACTCACGGATTCTCTCGCACCGAATTTTTAACTGATCTACACCCTCATCTTGATAATCATTAATGTAATTTTTTGCACGTGTTAGCGATGCTTTTAACGCAGATCGTTTTTTAATTAGTTTATTCAATTCGTCGACACCCATTTTAATATTAACTTGATTATCGATTTAATCTAGTTAAAATACACAAAAATATTTAAATCACGCACAATGCACATTCGAATACAAATAACAAATTATTTTACCAACGGGAGTTTATTTACCACTCGAGTGTTCCTGTTTTATCGACGATCGGCCTTTCAAACGAATTTTCTAGAAATTTCTCAGATGTAATTACCTTTTTGAGTTGGCTCTCCGCAATGTATTATTTGAAAGTTAATCAGCTTTATTGTAAAAATAAATGAATTACAATGTACAAAGCATCCAAAGGACCATATGTTTTTCCAACCACAATTGTTACGAATTGTCCGTTATAAATCTCCAATTTTTCGGACTAAAATATTTGGAATTATTAACGTTTAGTTCAATTAAGAAATAAACGCCCGATTGTGTTATCAATAACTGGAAGCTTTCAAATAATATTCATACTTTTGTATTTTAAGAAATAAGTACTTTAATGAGTTATACAATTTAACAATCTTTAACCGTCGAAGGTTTAGAGCCAACTGGCTAATCACAGCGGTGTCGCTAGTGACGCGAAATTAAAATTACTATAAATAACTACTAGATATATTAAATGGCGCAAATATTCAAAATTAATTTGTTTGTATAAGCTATTATTTAGTCGATTGACCATACCGCCCCTCTTGAATTATAAAATTCAATCACATTAATTCGCATCAGAATCTACATCTTGAATCGGCAACAACGCGATTTTTTTTAATCCTCGTTTGAACAAACCTTGTGCTGTTTTAACAGTTACAACGCGAATAACATTATCGTCGCCAGGATGAACGGAAACTATGCGCCCAAGTGGCCAAACCAAAGGTGGTGTATTATCCTCGCATAGCAATACTAATCTACCTGGTTGTATAACATCATTCGTTTCTGATTTTCACTTATTGCGTTGTTGCAGATGGTTCAGATACTCTTTTCTCCATCTATCCCAAAAATGTAACTTTATTTTTTGTATACGTTGCCATGAATTTAGTCTATTATCGTTTACATCTGAAAAATCTCTGTCAGGAACACTCAAGCGAGAATCGCCAATAAGTAAGTGACCAGGTGTGAGAGGCATCAAGTCATTAGGATCATTAGACAATGCTGTCAGTGGGCGTGAATTTAAAATTGACTCAATTTCCACCACTAAGGTATTCAATTCTTCAAAGGTTAACAAAGCGTTACCTGCTACTCGATAAAAATGACTTTTGAAAGACTTGATATTGGCCTCCCACATCCCACCAAAATGAGGAGACTTCGGCGGAATAAATTTCCATGAAATTCCCTCATTTGCCAAAAAATGTACAACACGTTCGCTGCATCGTTGCTCGACAAAATGTTTATACAATTCCTTTATTTCGTTATTCGCGCCAACGTAGTTGGTTGCGTTATCCGAGTACAAAATCCTCGACTTTCCCCTACGAGCAAAAAATCGTTTTAAAGAAGCCAAGAAAGCATCAGTTGTGAGATCCGAGACCACCTCTAAATGCACAGCTTTAGAGGACATGCATACACAAATGACAATGTAAGCCTTTACACGGTTTCGATTGCGAAACTTCTTTTCTTTAATAAAAAAAGGACCACAGTAATCCGTACCAGCGTAGATAAATGGCCTTTCACTACAAAATCTGCTTTCCGGCAGGTCTCCCATACAATAATTTGGTACAATTGCCTTTGAACGAACACATTTGATACAATTGCGAATTATTTTTCTCACTTTTGTTCTACCATTGATAGGCCAGTAATTTTCCCGTATGGCGTATAACGTTGACATCATTCCACCGTGTTTTAATGAAATGTGAATGTCCCGAATGATAATTTCTGTCACATGATCCTTTTCTGGCAAAATTTGGGGGTGCTTCTGATTATACGTCAACTTCGCTCTCTTTAATCGCCCCCCCCCCACTCGGAGCACATCATTCTCGTCTAAAAATGGTTTGAGCGACAAAATTGAACTAGATTTTGGCAATTCTTGTCCAACCTTTAATCTATCAATTTCCCTTGGAAATGAGCGACCCTGAATATACTTAATGATGCGTATATCGGCTACACGCAACTCTTCTACAGTTAAAGATCCAACCCTTTTTTCGCGTGACCTTAAATTATTTATGAAACGTAAACATAATGCAGTAATTCGTTGAAGCGCTCGATATGAGGAAAACTTTTCCATCCAATTTGAATCCTGTGTAAGGCACAGTGCCACTGTTTTCTTCATTTCTGGAACTTCTTCATCCTCTAAAGTCAAAGTCGGCCACGAATCTTCATCCAATTTCAGCCATTCAGGTCCGCCGTGCCAGTTTATCAAAGCTTTTGAGTCGATAGGATCGAGGCCTCTTGATATGATATCAGCAGGGTTGTTTGAAGAAGTGACGTGCCTCCACTTTTGATTATTGCTCAGCTGTTGCACTTCAGCCACCCTATTCGCGACAAATGTTTTCAATTTGTGTGGTGAAGTCCTCAACCAATGAAGCACAATCGTTGAATCAGTCCAAAGAGTCACGCTGTTCCAATTCGATTTCATAGAATGAATCACAATATCACAAAGTCTTGCGAGTAAGAGCGCCGCACATAACTCTAATCGAGGAATTGAAATCTGTTTTAATGGTGCTACTCTAGATTTAGAGCACAACAATCTGACCAAAACATTTCCCAATGCATCTTTCGACACCACGTAAATGCAGGCCCCATAAGCTAGCTCACTAGCATCAGAAAAACCATGTAATTTAATACTGATCGCATTATCAATGATAATTTTTCTGCCTATCTTGATTTCATTCAACGCTTCCAAATTTGCCTCATAATAATTCCATTCTGTCGCAATCTCCACAGGCACTGACTCGTCCCAAGACACATCCACTTGCCATAACCTTTGCATCATTAATTTACTTTTCACAATAACTGGCGTAAGCAAACCCAAAGGGTCATAAAGAGATGCAATGCGTGATAACATAATTCTTTTAGATAATTTTGGTAATTTAGGAGTCAAATTAATTGTACATATAAGGACATCCTTTTCAGGTTGCCAATATATTCCTAGAGTCTTATGTGCCTTTGATAAATCTAAGCAAATGTATGGATCATCATTAAACACCTGCAGATCATTCAAAACTTCAGCCTCATTAGACGCCCACTTTCTAATTTTCATACCTCCTTTGGCTAATAAAACTGTAACTTCTTGACGCAGCTGCATTGCTTCCTCAATATTAGCAGCACCTGTTATTAAATCATCAACATACATGTCCTGGAGTATTGCTCTGCTGCCCAATGGAAATGGCCTTCCTTCGTCTTCAACAAGCTTATGTAAAACTCTTGTGGCCAAAAATGAAGCTGGACCGGTACCATAAGTTAGTGTGTTCAACTGAAAAAAATCCAAGGGTTCATCAAAGTCTTTCCGCTATAAAATTCTTTGGAATCTTCTATCATCCTCATGGACCAACACTTGGCGATACATTTTTTCGATATCGCCAATCAAGACAACAGGAAATTCACGAAACCGCAATAAGATTACAAATAACTCCTCCTGAATAACAGGCCCCACCATCAAAATATCATTTAGTGATTTTCCAGAGTCACTCTTGGCGGAAGCATCAAATACAATACGAACCTTAGTTGTGGTACTGTCAGTTTTGCAAACTGCATGGTGAGGCGTAAAGTAACCGGTGTCATGATCATTATCTGTTACCTTAGTCATGTGCTGCAGCTCTTCATATTCTTGCATAAATTGTCTATAGGCCACCTTCATGTTATCATCCCTTTTTAGCCTTCTTTCAATTGACAGCAGTCTTTTTTTTGCTATATAATATGAACCTCCCAAATCATTGCAGGGTTTCCGAAATGGCAGTCTAACAATATAACGTCCTGTGAATTCGTTTCTTGTAACATTTTCCAAAAAATGTGCCTCACAAGCTTCTTCCTCAACCGATAAGATCTTCTTTGTTGGCAATTCTTCCATAATCCAAAATTGAGAAATCCTATCATCAAGCGACTTCAACGAAAAACAACAAACCGCCCCTCTTGATTTATTATGTAACGTTCACGTTACATATTTTACTTTTCCTCCTCAAAATATTCGGGAAACCTGAAAATAAAAAAAAAACAGAATTAGAAAATAATAAAATAGGGCTTTAAAATAGTTAAAATTAATATTGAGAAATAAAATAATTAAAATAAGTAAATCAATTTACATCATATTAAAATTAATTAATTTAATAATGTTAATTTAAAAGAACTTAAAATTAATCTGAGTTGAAAGGTTAAATATAAAATTATTAAAAGGAAAGCTTAAATTGAGTAAATAGATCTAAACCAAAATTTTGGAGCAAAGTTCTTTTAAATTAAACAGAATAAAAAAAAAAGATAATATAAGAATAAGGAGAAGAGAAGAAGAAGTTTAATAAATGAATATAACAGTGTGTACAAGTAGGTACTCACATTCCTGTAATAGCTCCTATCTGGGGAGGAACAATATGCCAAGCATAACCTAAAAACAAAAATATAAAATATTAATGCAAAGAAAATTATTTAGGAAAATTGCAAATGTAATTAAAGAGCATCATATTGATAGTAATACTCTATTTTATTATTTAAAATCAGAAGATAAATTATTAATTAGTTAATTGGATAAATAAACAATAGATATAAAATTTAATTACATTAAATCACATAATTATTAAATATTTTAAATTTATAAAATAATCGAATTGATAAGTTAAAATAAATAAACAAAATACTAACATTATAATCCAAGAAGCTATCCATAAAAATATTCCAACAAAGCCCTGGAGGATTGACATCTTTATAACCTGCAAATTATAATTTAAAAGTCAGTTGATTGTAATTTTTATTGATAACAATTAAAAAGGCTAAATTAATCAATAAACATTTAAAAATATGATTTGATATATAATTTTATACACTAATTAAACTACATGTAAAAACATTTAAACCATTTTAATAGTAAAAAGTTTGATTAAAATAAACTAATTTATAAATAAATTAAAGAAATTAAATTATTCATACAACATTTGACATCATTAATTAATTGAAAGGAAATCAATTAATATAAAGTGTCAATTAAAACATTTAATTTAATGATTACATTATAAACAAAAAAGCATTTAAATAATATTAAAGTAAATTTTTATTAAAATAAATTAATTAAATGGTTTAAGAAAAACTTACCTGTAAAATAAAACCAATTTCCTATTCAAAAGGATCCAGGAAAACAAATCCTGGATACCTGCTGTTATTTTGTTGCAGGTTAACTGTTTGACACTTGTAAACAAATATTCGTGGTAAAGCAGGTGCGTCGGTAAGGCGGTTCCCAACGTCACCATACCTCTCACTCAGCGCGGTAGGGAGAAGTCGTATCGCGAGAGGGCGAATACGGCAAAAAGGAAACATCGCGTAACTCCGCTAGAGGGCTGATGGAAAATCGCCATTTTTTCTCTCCTGCAATCGATTCGATGCGTAATGTATATAAGGAAGCGCGTCTCGCGACGAGATGGTCAGATATTCTCGGGAGCTGAGTGAAGCACCAAAAGGAGCTGGACAAAGCACCTAAAAGGAAGAAGCTGCACAAAGCTTAAAAAGAACCTTCCGTAATAGTTTTTGTTAACCTGCCTTAACCTGCTGAAAAAAGCGGGTAAGTAAAGAAATAAATTTAATTAGACAATCCTGCTGAATAAAGCAGGTAAAATTGTAACAACTGAATTAAGTTGACTGCTGAAGGAAGCAGAACATAGTAATTGTCAAACTCTCGTGCCTATCACCTGATCCGCGAAATTTAAAATTGTTAAATTTAAAAATAGTAATACTTAACCCGCGAAATTTAAAATTGTTAATTAAAAAATAGTAATATTTAACCCGCGAAATTTAAAATTGTTAAATTAAAACAGCAATATTTAATCTGCGAAATTAAAATATACAGATTATTTAACCCGCGAAATTCAAATAGATTAATTGTTTAACACATTGTAATTAGATTTAAGTGCGTATAAAATTTTTAGTTTATAAAATAAAGTTAATATTATATTAATAGCGTGTGAAATTTAAATAAAATTATTCAGTTGCGAAAAATATGCGTAATATTTTGCGAAATAAAAAATAAAATTTCTAAGTGTAAATTTAATTTGTTTAATAAATTTTGGTTTATAAAAAGGATTTACCATTTCTATTTAATTTCAAATATCCCTCACCTTATATAAATAAATATTACGTTCATTAAATAAATAAGAATAATAAATAATAAAAAAATAAATTAAGAGTCTCAATGTTACAATTGGCGCCCAACGTGGGGCAGGTGATCGCAAGAGAGTTTTTCAAACTAAGTTAAAAATTATTAATTTATTCATTTATTCTAAATAAAAGCATCATTATTAAATATATAAAAATGGCTTACGCGGGTACAAGATCTAAAAAGAACAAAGAAGCTGCATCAATTCCTCCCCCACCACCAATCTCGAATGTAGAAAAAGATACTCAAGATTATAGAATGCGTTTAACTTCAAAAGAGTTAATTGCAGGTAAAAGAAACCTGAAACCAGTAGAAAGTAGAGATAATACAGAACAAGTAGAAAGAATTAATAGACCTCTAGAAAGTGAGGATGATGATTTTAGATCTACAAATGATCCAGATTTAACAGAATTAAACAACGAATTAATGGAAATGAAAAAGAAAATAAAAGAAAATAGGAAACGTTCTGAAGAATTTAATAATTACTTAAAGCAACAATTTAACATACAGGATAAAAAAATCCAAGAAATACAAAAGGACAAAGAAAGAATGAACAAAACAATAGAAACATTAGATGGAACCTTAAAAACGACATGTGGTGTATTAAGAGATATCATAGAAGAGAACAATGAAAAGAATGAACAAGTAGAAGAAATAAAAACAAAAGTATATATGAATGAGAAAGACATAAATATACTAAACGAGAAATTTAATATTTTAGAGAATAAACCAATGGCCTATGACTAAAATATCTGTAAATTAACAACCCCAATTTTCGAAGGAACTGGTAAAGAAAAACCAGTTAGATTCATAAGAGATTTAGAGGAATATTTTGAAGCCTATAGAATGACAAACTCCCAAATGATTATAACACTTAATCAATGCTTGAAACAAAATGCAAAAGACTGGTGGAATTTGATCAAAAAGCCAGAAATTACATTCAGAGAATTTAAATTGCGATTTCTAAAAAGGTATTGGAATGATGAAGTACAATACAAGATAAAAACAAATTTAGAGTTTGGAAATTATCAATCTGATAGAAAAATGTCAAGGGTGGAATATGCAATTAAACAATTTGCAAATGCAAAAGATTTGGATCCACCCATAGAAGAAAAAGATATTGTGAAAAAATTATCCAGACACTTCACTACAGAAATACAAATGAGTATAGTGTCAAGGGGGGCTTCCAATCTAGATGATCTGATAAATATATTGGAAGCATTTGATAATGCAGGTAGGATTAATAACAGACAAAATCAATCTTACGCCGAAAGAAGTGAACAAAGAAATAACATGGAAAATAATTTCCCTAGAAGAAACCAGGATAATTATTATCCAAGAAATAATTTTAGAAACGAAAACAATTATAACAGATATGATAATCAAAGAAATCAAAATAATTATCAAAGAACTAACATGAGAAATGAAATTAATAACCGAAGGGGCAATGATTATCAGAGAAATAATGAGAGATACGAAAATAGAAATAATCAAAGAAATAGTACCCAATTTGAAAATAGAAATGTCCAGGTAATAACTAGACAAGTATCTAGTCCTGAATATGAAACAACCCCAGAAGTTAGAAACCTGGAAGAAACTTCCACTAACCAGGAAAACTCCCGTGTCCTGTGTTAGGGAAGGATAAAGAAAAAGAAATTGAAATTGGAAAATACTTTGTACCTAACACAGGACAAAAACAAAAATTAATAAATGAAAATGAAGAAGAAAATAAAACTAAAAGAAATATAGAAAATACAAAAGAAAATAAAAATCAAAATATTCATGAAATTGAAAAAAAGGAAGAAATTGAAAATAAAATAAAAGAACAAAAAGAAGAAAATATAAACAAAAATTATAATAAAATTGATAAAAGTAAAGAAAATAAAGAAGAAAAAGAAAAAATAAATGCAATAAAAGAAAATAAAAAGGATAATGCTGAAGAAAGCATAAAAATATATAAATGTCCAAAAATATTAATTAAAATTGAGAGTATAGAAACGACTGCTCTTATTGATACAGGGAGCGAAGTAACCGGTATATCAGAAGAATTTTATGAAGAAAATAAAGCAAAATTTGCTAATTGTCCTTTATTACCTGTAGCAGGGACCACAATTTCAGGTGCAACTGGGGGCCGACCTGTGAGAATAAAGAAACAAATCCTGGCAAGAATTCAATTTAACAATTATGAATGTTTTCGACCTACATTAATAATTCCGAAACTTGAACAAAATATAATTTTAGGTATAGATACCTTGAAAGAAATAAGGAGTTTATTAGATCTTGAAGAAGATTATCTTCAAATAAAAAATGAAAAAGAAAGAATAGAAATTAAATTGAATGTAGAAGAAGATCTAAAAGTAATAAGTACAATTTTAAAAGAAGAAAGAAAAATAGATTTAGAATATCAAGAAATTGAAGAAAAGGCTAAAAATTGTAAAGATCTATTAAATAAAGAAAGTGAATTATTCAAGAATTTGATTTGGAAATATAAAGAAATATTCAGGAAAGAGCCAGGAAGAATGTCGGCATACCAGCATAAATTGAAATTAAAAGAGAAACAACCTGAATTTGTGGTCAAATCATATCCAATCCCAATAAAATATCGGGAAGCAGTAAGCTTAGAAGTAAACAAAATGTTAAAGCTAGGAATAATCAAACGCTCCAGTAGTAATTTTATAAATCCTATAGTACCAGTAATAAAAAATAATGGAGAAATTAGATTATGTCTTGACGCTCGAAATTTAAACGAATTTTTAATTAGTGACCATGAATGCATGGAACCTATAGAGGTAATTTTACAGAAATGTAATGGAATCAAAGTGATGTCCAGTATAGACATGACCAGTAGCTTTTGGCAAATTCCCCTTGACCCTGAGTCCTATAAATATACAGCATTTTTACACGAAGGAAAATGCTATGAGTTCACCGTAATACCATTTGGTTTAAAGACCAGTACAGCTGGTCTAGTCAGAGGACTGGATTGTGTTTTAAGGGGAATCGGAGACAACACGATACAATTTGTTGACGATATATTGCAGGTATCAAAATCAACAGAAAATCATTTACAAGAATTGGAAGAATTATTTGTTAGATTCAAACAACATAATATAACTATTAATTTCGAAAAATCAAAGTTCTTCCAAGAAGAAATAAAATTCCTTGGACACATTTTGACTCCAGAAGGAATCAGACCAGATCCAGAGAAAATATCTGCTATTAAACAATTTCCAAGGCCACGTAATATAAAGCAACTCAGAGGATTTTTAGGTACAATAAATTTTTATTCAAAATTTACAAACAGACATGCAAAAGAAATAGTTCCTTTAATAAAATTAATAAAAAAAGATCAGAAATGGAATTGGACCAATGAACAAGAAGAAGCATTTATTAAAACCAAAAACTTATTCTGTGAAACTGTTATTTTACACTATCCAGATCCTAACAAACCATTTATCCTCCAAACAGATGCAAGTGACTATGCTCTTGGAGCAGTGTTATCGCAACAAAATGAAAAAGGGGAAGATGGAGTTGTTTCCTTTGCTAGTAGAACATTAAAAGGATCTGAAATTACATATTTCACTACAGAAAAAGAATTATTAGCCATAGTATGGGCACTATCAAAATTTCGGACATATTTATTAGGAGCAAAAATTATTGTAAAAACGGACCATAAAGCATTAACCTTTTTAAAATCTTCAAAATTAGTAAATGCACGTCTCACTAGATGGATATTAATGATCCAAGATTACGATATAGAAATTGAACATTGCGAAGGAAAAAGAAATATAGTTGCAGATACATTGAGTAGATATTGTCACGAAAATCCAAATTTAACCAATGCCATTAAAAATAGAATTATAATAAATGAATTAGCTGCAAAATTATCTAGAAACTCAATTCAATGTTTAAAGAAATTAAAAGAAGAGCAAGAAAAAGATGAAAAAATTAAAAATATTAAGATTAATTTAAATGATAATAAACAATATACGTTAGAAAATGAAATTTTATATAAAAAACAGCAAGGAAATATTAAAGCCTACTTACCAAGTCATATGATTAATCAGTTTATAGATGATATTCATGAAGTTTATGGTCATATAGGACCTAAGAAATGTTATAAAATTATATCTGAAGATTTCTTTTTCCCAAAATCAGCAAGAAAAATTAGGCAAAGAATTTCATCCTGTGAGTCGTGTCAAAAGAACAAAATTTCAAACTATACAGCATATACTGAAATGGAGACAATAGTACCAGAAGGTCCATCTGATCTGCTTTCTATTGACTATTATGGTCCATTACCTACAGCAAGAGCTGGTTTTAAATATGTACTGGTCACAGTAGATGTATTTAGTAAATTTGTCAAAATATACCCTCTGAAAAAGGCTACAACTAAAATTACAATAAAGAAAATTTTTGACGATTACATCCCTAATTATGGAAAACCAAAGCGGATTCTTAGTGACCAAGGTACGCAGTTTACCTCCGAGTTATGGGAAGAAAAGTTAAGACAAGAAAATATCAAAATGATCTTAACTTCAATTCGTCATCCCCAGGCCAATCCGGTGGAAAGAGTAAATAGGGAAATTTCAAGATTTCTTCGAACATTTATAAAAGAAAGACATACCACCTGGATTAACTACTTAAGTACAATTGAGGATTGTATAAACAATACACCCCATGAAACTACTGAGCTGGCACCAATAGAAGTGCACTTAAATAAAAAGCCTATTAGAATATGGCATAAATGGTTCCACATTGACCAAAATTATATACGAAATGAGAATTATGAGCAGAAAATTCTATTAGTAAAAGATAAAATATATAAAAAAGGTAGAAAAAGAGCAGAAAAATTTAATAAAGATCATGATATGGTAACATTTGAGATTGGTGAATGGGTTTTAGTAAAAGCAAATAACACCTCAGACGCCATTAGTAAGAAGATAGCTAAATTCATGGCGTTATATGAGGGACCATATGAAATACAGGATAAGATAGGGACAGGAACTTATGTTCTAATTAATCCCCAAACAAGAGAAATAAGGGGAAAATTTAATGGGAAAAGCTTGAAAAAATATATTAAAAGAATAAATGAATGAACATATGTATTTAAATTTATGAATCAGAAGGTCTCACGTGTTTATGTAGTATTTTACAAAAAAAAAAAAAAAAAAAGAAAAAAAAAAGAAAACAAGTGTAAAAATAAAACGTTGCGCTTCGGTGATCGTTGAGAAATTTTTAAAGCACTTTTCTTCGTGTGTTACACGAACTGCATTGTCGGTAAATACTTTACTTAAAAAGTTTCTAAAACAAAAATCACGCTATTTTCTTAGTTCTCTTATTATACATGGAGAAAGTTTGAACGAAACAATGAATTTTGTACCTTGAATCAAGTAAAAAATTTAATTTAATCGCTATTATGTATTAAAGATTAAAGTGATTTTCATGCAAATTAGTGGTCGCATAAGTACAAATTGTTTCTTGAAAAAATTCATGCTTTTTTTAATAAAGTATTGGCTGAAATATCGTTATCTCGGCGTTAAATATGATTTAACTCCCATTGTAGAAATATTTCGCTGAATATTCGTTGAAAATTTGCTGAAAATTAACTGAAAATCGCTGCAAATTTCTGAAAAAAGGTTTAAACATCTCTGAAAATTGGAGACAATCATTGAAAAGTCACAATTTTGCTTGATTTTGAGCAAAAGTCAGCGTTTTAACTGAAATAAAAAAAGTAGTGAAAATCTCAGATAAAAAGAATTTTTTTAAAAATTGTAAAAATACCGAAAATATAATAAGTTTACTAGTTTTGCAATTTAAAGTAATTTTTTGAACACATTTTAAGCTTTATTTATCAGAGATCATCAGAGATTGTTATCATTTTGTTTGTATCCTGTTTGAAATCCAGTTTGACTTCCTCTTAAGAAATGGTTTTTACTCAGTCGGTAACTCGGCATTCTCTTAATATGAATAAATTATGAACAAATAACTATTTTATAAAGACTTTGGATTAAGTATTTCATATTCATTTTTTAATTGGAATCATTATTTTGTTAATATGGTTAATGAAAAAAATTTTCTGTTTTAATAATTTTATTATTTTAAAATATTTTCTTATTTATTCAAATGTATTTCATATGAAAATTCAATAAAATGATACAAGAAAGAATACATGTTTCTTTGGCCGTTTCACGAATAAGCAGTCACTGTTAAAGTTCTTTGACAGGCACGTGAAGAGAACGGCTTTCATTTCATTCAATGTAACTTGTAGATAATAAATCGCTGCATTTTCGAGTTACTTTGTTGAGATACAAAAAATGATGAACATCCTGGTATATTCAATATACATTGGGATGTATATTCAATTAATACACAATATAGTAAGGTTGTAATAGCAATTTATGTTTTCACGAACTGTGCTTTTTACCAGAACACTCGTACCACGTTTGCACTTCTTTTCCAACAAAAATAATTAAAAACTGATATTAAACATATGAAACGAAATATATTTAAAGTAACATATTCATTCTATTTTCGCACTACTGTTCATACCGATACCGTTGGTTTGATCAAATCAGTTTGTTGTAATACAATTTCAACACATCTTTGATTAATATAAAGTAATGTTTAGAATTAATACTTCTCAATTTAAAAATTAAAAATCTTAGCAAATTTAAATATG
>JABFPO010000036.1:0-15035 GCA_022817385.1 Macroteleia sp. ZL-2020
GTGCACCAGTTATAAAGTGAATTTAGATCATCTTGCAATTTAATTGAGTCTCTAACATCAGATATTCTATTGTAAATTTTTGCGTCATCAGCGTAGAGTAGAACATTACAATATTTTAGTACATTTGCAAGATCGTTTATAAAAAAAATATATAGCAATGGACCGAGATGTGATCCTTGCGGAACGCCTGAATTTACAATAAAAGTTTCTGAGGAGCATCCTGCAACATTTACAAATTGTTGCCTATCAGTAAGATAAGATGATAACCAGGAAAGTAAAGGCTCTCAAATACCCATCTTTGATAATTTGGCAATAAGAATATTAATGTTAACGGAATCAAATGCTTTCGCTAAGTCATTATATATAGCATCAACTTGTGCGCCTTATTCTAGGGAGTCAGTTATTAAATGTTTAAATATAATCAAATTGGTTGTCGTAGATCTTCGTTCGCAGAAACCATGTGATAAGGAGTGATAATATATTTTACACGAAAAGATATATATAGAAAAGGTATATATAATTACAAATATCATTAGTAACTAATTTTTCAAAAAGTTTCGGTATAGCAGACAGTATAGCGATGGAACGATAATTACAAATATCTGATCTATCATTTTTCTTGTATATACACTGAGAGAAAAATGTGGGTAAAATTTACCGAGATTCTGTGTAAAGTTAGGACACAGTTACTATTTCGACTAATATTGATAAAAGTCACTGGGAAAAGCAGTATTTTCTACTTAATAGACTATGGAAAATTACATAGTTTCGCAGTAAATTATTTCTATGAAAAATGTACATATTTATCGCAGTAAAATTATCTTCCACGTGAAGCGTAATAATCATAGTATATATCACGCAGTATATATCACGTGTCCTAAAATTATAAATCACGAATCCCGAATGTATATATATCGTCGAATATGTGTATATGGTATGTTACTATTATACGTGAATTATTCGTTTTAGAGGCGGATATTTGAACGTATAATAGGTATCTAATAACATCTTCCTGAACGTATATTCACGTTCTAGTCACGTTTCCAAATATCTCCCATATCCTATCTATATGCGTCACCAACATGTATATGTTCTTTACGGGATACATTTACCAAAAATATAATATTTATGCCGAGGCACGTTTGGCTATCACGGATGTTTCTTACAGCAATAAAATATTTCTATATAATTTTTCTTTAATTTCTGTCTTTTATCATAATATGCTTTTTCCTTTTTTTTCCTTAAATTTTACATAAAGAGTACTCAACTTTCTAGAACAAATCAATTAATAATATCAAATAATACCACTTTGCTTAATGATGCTCAAAAATCAATGTCCTTTCAATTTAAAATAATAACCTTTCAAGCGAAGAAGCTATTCTTTTTCAATCGTAGACATTTAAAGAAATGATTGTCTTTCCATGTCCAAGTAAAACGATGTATGACTGCATTAATTATATCATTGTATTTTATTTCATTGCATTGTATTGTATTGCATTGTCTTTTTAATTTTATTGTTCCTGAAAACATTTACTTAAATTATTTCCAGCATTCATTTTCACCAAGCAGTAATTATCTTCTTTATAATAAATTGCGTTCTATAATGAATTGCCAGTACTGGAAAAAATTGTTTCCTGATTGGTTTACACTTAAGTCGTGTTTAATGGTCATTTCTGTGATTGGTTCAAATTCACACATCAGTTGATTTTGATGCAGATTAGGTTAAGATTTCTATGGTGCAAGTGCCTCACCTCGTAAATACAGCCCTTGCAGTAATGAAATACTTTGCACCAATTTGAGAAAGGAGAATAAAGTACAACCTTTTTTTAAAAGAATCAAGAAACAACATTTTACGGTAGTGGTAGTCAATCCATAGTACCCTGATAGAACAAAACGTTCATGTGACATTTGAACGTTCTTAGGACGTTGCATTTACGTTTTTAAACCTAAAATGGACCATTTATAAACCAAGCCCTAAAATGAACGTTCTTAAAACGTTTTCAGAGCGTTCATGTTCTATTAGGGTATATATAAACTGCGCTGGAAAGTCATTATAGTCAGTTTACACATATTTCTCTAGTCATCAATTACGAAGGTAAAAATATAATTCTTTCTTTAAACACCCTGGTCAGGGGCGTATGAACCGGGGGGCGGTTGCCCCCCATATTTTATAATACTTTATATATATAATAATTAATTTCATACAAATTTTGCTCCCCCAAAAAAATTGTTGGTTCATTCGCCTCTGACCCTGGTAAAAATAATGTCTACGAATGTTTACATATTTCTACTAAATCGAATTACAAGTTTTTACAATCATTCTACAAATTTGTCTGATATTCAACACACCATTGTAATAGTTTGGTTGTAAAAATTCATAATAACCCATGCAGAAAAACACGAACGGCCCAATAATGGCCCAACGACGACAACAATTGGCTGACCGTTGGTAATTAGAGGTGGCAATTGGTCGAAATGAAACGCGCCTAAACATTGGGCCAGCATTGGTCTCTGACCGTCAGCCATTGCACAGGCACAGTATTGTCCCGTTATTGGTAGCAAACAGTCGGCAAACCACATGCCGCAACAATGGCACAATATTGTTATCTGACGGTCGGCTGACGGCCGGCTAACGGTCTATATGAGCCTAATATGGAAACATACCGTATTTCAAATTGTGTGTAAATGATTTGACGACAAAATTCACTTTTATCTCAATTCATTGCCATGGTAGGCTACCAATGCAGTGCCATTTCTGGGCCATTTGTAACAGTTGGCCAACTGCAGAATCCCATGTAGCAAAACCGGTCGTCGGCCAGTCGTTACGATCGGGCCAGGTTTGGCTCTAAGTTGGTAACCGATGGTTGACAATTTGATTACGTTGAAATATTAATAAATGTACCATTTAAGACAAATTAAATAATTTAACAAATGTACTATCTCCCACCCTTGTTTTACTTGTAACCCTGGCAACTTTGCAATAAAAAACTGGGGTTTCCATTTAAGATTTCAAAGCCGACCGTCGGCTGCCATGCATGGGCCACAGGTTATTGGTGTTTCGTACCAACGGTCGGCCAACGATCGCCAAGCATGGGTCTATATCGGGCCATTTGTTAATTGCTACATGGGATTTTCTACATGGGAAATTACGTACTTCTATTACTAGTTTCGCGATGAAAATTCAAGTGTAGAAATGCGCATTTGAATACGTATTTGTTTCAGTAGAAATACTTCAAAATATGCAGAAATTATTTTTACAGTCAGTTATTAAATTATTTTTACCAGGGCATTTAATAAGAGGTATAATCTATCTTAATTGAAGAGGTTTAAAGTAAATATAAGATGGGAAATATGAATAAGAGACGTAAAAAGTATCTAAACCTGTTATTTTAAGAAACGTGTAAGAGACTTCTTTTTGCAGTGTACGTAACGTTCTCACAACGTTAGTGCAACATCGATATGTCCACCCTGAATCCCTCCAAAAAACGTTTGGTAACGTCACGTAAAAAGTTATTACAACGTTTCGTTTAGTTGCCTGTACGTTACAAAAATTGAGACTTATAGTCTCAGTTCTTAGTCTATGTTTTTGTAACGTTGAATCAACTATCAGAAACGTTGTAGTAACTTTTTACGTGGCGTTACCACAACGTTTTTTGAAGGGGTTTAGGGCGGACATATCGATGTTGCACGAACGTTGAAAAAACGTTAAGTAGGTTAAACGTTTTATGCAACCTACAGGTAACGTTGTTGCAACGTTAGTGTTCTATACGGGACTCTTGTGTCAGACAATAATGTAATAATAAAACTCCTACAATAAGAAAAGGTTTGCAGCCGAAAAACGTCCCTAGTAAAAATGATAATATATTTTTATAAATAAATAAATTGTTAAAAAATATTTATTTATTAAATCACAGAATTAGTAAATAGTTTGTATTTACATTTTATATTTTGTATTAACTAAATTTTGCATATTTTATACAATGACATATAAGGAATAAATTTGTTCAAAACATCATTGTGATTGATAAAAAAATCATTAAGAAAGAAGGAATATACAGGGTGATTTTTATTCGACGTCGGAGTCGGGACTTTGGTGCAAAATGGTGCAGAACAAAAATGTAACATTTGTGAACACATAAAAACGTCAAATCGCTTTTTTCAGGGTTATTCGAATTTTAAACTTAAAAAAATCAATTATTACATAAATTCTTTGGTAGAAACGATAGAAACAGAAAGCGGTTGCATATCATTTAAAGTTCTAAACTTTTTAAAATAGTTAAAAACGAAATTTTAGATTTTAGACATCTGTAACTGTTGATTATTGAATAACTGTTGAATAACTTTTTTCTCTGAATAGAAAATATACTTAAAAAACGTGATTGTGACTGGAAATAGTTTTATTTTAACTTGAACAAATTTATAAAATTATATTAAATTTATATAATATATAATTTTATTTTTCAATTTATATACATCAAAAAATAGTTTATCAAATTTTTGTAAAATATAAATTTTGAAGATGGTCACAATTTATAGACTCAAACGTCAATAAAATATTTTTTTGATAATTGAGTTTTTTCGTATTGTCTGCTTTTATAATTAGTCGTTAATCCTATATAATTTAAAAGATTAATTAAAGATTTTTGATAAAAGCAATTTTCCGATTAGTAAAAATTGATAATTAAAATTAAATTGATATTTAAATAAACTAATAAATTCCAACTTATTGAAATAAAATTAATGAAAGGTTTTAAAACAAATCGATCTTACTGAGTTTTACTTTATGTTCTTTATTTAGTAAATGAATATAATTTCAAAATGTTGAAACGTTTCAAATAAGTTGAAAACGACGCAAATATTTGGAATGACGCAGAGAACGACGAACAGTTTATACGTCTGGAAACGTTTTTAAAAGTGGTTGTAACATTTAGATAGTTATTTAAATTGTTTAATTATTGAAAAATCTCCAATTTCAAGATAGCCCAGTTGAATAATACTATTAGAAACATATACAAACCATTAGATCCATATACAAACAATGACAAAAACCGCATAGATACAGTTAGGACTATTATAAAATAATTTTTATATGGATTTGCTTATTTATACATTTAAATACTTATAGATAGTTATGAAATGCATATAGATACATATAAATACTATTAAGAATTACTGACAGAATTAATATTTTTCAACTGGGAGATTTTTCTCTTTTCAACAACAGCAAGTGTCTAAAAACAAGATACTTGTTTGTCCTGTTAACTCCGAACTTAAAATTATACATTATATTTAGAAATTATTGAAATTATTATATTACAAATGTTTAAAATTATAAAACTACAAAAATTTACAAGTGTCAACGTAATTAAACAATTTATATTGTTTAAATTTGCACCAAATTTAAGTGAATTTGGCGCAATGGTAATGATTTTTCATGTACCACTATTGTAATGTCATAGATTATTCACGTACTTTTCGACTTTAAAGAACTTAAGATGTTATGTTTCTTGAAAAGAACATCTAAATTGAGTTTCAAATATTAGATAAAGGACAAAATAGTATGCTGTAGATGTTCATTTAATTGCTTAATACAATTACAAATTTTACTATTATGATTCATATTATAAGTGAGTTTAGAAATGTCATGACTTCTGTTCAGTACGGTCCCAGTTTTTATTTTTTTCAAACTCCATAACGAGCTTCTCAGACCATTCAATATTGACAAATAAATTTTATTTCGATTTAAAAATATTCATATTTTTCAAATTAATTTCAAACATATAAAGTTATTTTTTTGTTTAATTTTCCCGACTTTCAGATTTAATCTTCTAACTAGAAATTGTTCAAGCTAAAATATAACTATTTCCAGGTACAATCACATTTTTTATGTATATTTTCTATTCAGAGAAAAAATAACATTCAAGTTACTGATATCTATAGAATCTAAAATTTCATGTTTAACTATTTTAAAAAGTTTAGAACTTTAAAAGATATGCAACCACTTTCAGTTTTTACCGTGTTTCTATCAAAGAATTTATGTAATTATTGATTTTCTTAAGTTTAAAATTCGAATAACCTTGAAAAAAGCGATTTGACATTTTCATGTGTTCGCAAATGTTACATTTTTGTTCTGCACCATTTTGCACCAAAGTCCCGACTCCGACGTCGAATAAAAATCACCCTGTATAATTTGAAATATAATTTAACGGTGTGATTAAAAACATTCATTTTAAAAGTTTAGATAATAGAATATTTTTCTTAATTACGGTGATAACAGTGTAATGTTCAAATGAAAACTAAATTAATACTATTCATTTATGATTTAGATTATCTTTAATTGATAAAAAGAAGGTAATTTGGGAAAAACATAATTAATATTATTAATTTTAACATTACACTTTAAAGTAGTTTTTTTTTAATTTGTCACTGACCTATATATAATTCTCAATATGAAAATTTGTTATAAATATTGAATTAATGCAAAATTAAACACATACATAACTTATTTTCTACATGGGAAATTACGTACTTCTATTGCTAGTTTCGCGATGAAAATTCAAGTGCCGAAATGCGCATTTGAATACGTATTTGTTTCAGTAGAAATACTTCAAAATATGCAGAAATTATTTTTACAGTCAGTTATTAAATGTTTAAATATAATCAAATTGGTTGTCGTAGATCTTCGTTCGCAGAAACCATGTTGATAGGGAGTGATAATATTTTTTACATGAAAAGATAATACATTAGTAACTAATTTTTCAAAAAGTTTCGGTATAGCAGACAGTATAACGATGGGGCGATAATTACAAATATCTGATCTATCATTTTTCTTGTGTATACACTGAGAGAAAAATGTGGGTAAAATTTACCGAGATTCTGTGTAAAGTTAGGACACAGTTACTATATCGACTAATATTGATAAAAATCACTGGGAAAAGCAGTATTATCTACTTAATAGACTATGGACAATTACATAGTTTCGCAGTAAATTATTACTGTGAAAAATATACATATGTATCGCAGTAAAATGATCTTCCACGTGAAGCGTAATAATCAACGCACAAGTTTGGTGAAAATTACTGAGAAATCTCGATAAACCGTTCAGCGTCTATTTTTGAAAAATGTGGGTTTTATTATCAGTAAATTTCTCGTAAAAATCTCGTTGAAATTTAATTTATTTTCCTTCCATAAATTAGACAAGTATTATTTGAATTTTTGTATTATTTTATATTTACATTTTCATGAGAAAATGTGTTATATTTACACAGAAATACCTAATTGTTTCCCTATGTGCGTAATGTTGTTTTTACCGTACACGCAGAAAAAAGTCTTAATACTACTTATTAAGATTTTAAAAATATTTACTAGATGCTCTAGTAATCGTGATGTATCTTGACACATTTTAAATAAATAAGACGGCTTTATTGAAAAATTAAAAGTCATTCAAACAGTATGTCTCATACTGCTATAGTAAAAATTGCACGACTTATTGACATTTTTACTAAGGCAGTATGAGAATATCTTTTTGAATGACTTTTAATTTTTCAATAAAGGCGTGCTATTTATTTAAAATGTGTCAAGATACATCACGATTATAGGAGCATTTAGTAAATATTGTTAAAATCTTAATAATTTGTATTAAGACTTTTTTCTGCGTGTACTTTTAACTGTGTCCTAACTTTACCCATATTTCTGGGTCAAAATTATTAATTTCTCTCAGTGTAGATTCGATATTAAATCGATTTTATATCCACGTGGAATCGATTATACAAAAGAGGAAATTTCGCTCACCAATCAACATCGAATCTAGAAAGATCCACTTTAAATCCACGTGGATTCCACTCCCTTCAGTTGGATCTTCCACTTTATATCGACGTGGATTCCATGATTCTAGTCTGTATGGGTAAATATTAAATTTCTTGGATGATAAAAAAACGTATAGTAGTTACTCTGACAAATTACTAATGTAAGAACAACTCTAAGTACTATAAAAAATAATATATTGGATCGCTCCGCTCATGACATGCGGACAATATCTTTTATAACAAGTGTAACGAATAGATTTCTTTTTTTATCTAATTTTAAGACAAAATGTAACTATTATATTAGCCATAGGTCAGTTAAACTTCTTTATTGTCTGTAGGACCAATATTTTATTATCCGCCCTTGGTTAATTATAGTATATTGTGTGGCAAGAGCGGAACTTTAGTGATTTATAATTTTTAATACATTTCTTTTACCATGTAGTGACTATAATATTCATATGTAAAAATATCTGATCGTTAAACAATTAACAACAAAGTGTTTAAATTAATTAAAAATCTTTATATACTAAAAAATGTATATTGGAAAATTTTCGATAGTTATTGGAATATGCCCATAATTATGGTAAAAATTCCTACAACTATGAGATGTTTTCCAATACGTTTTTCTCAGTGTTTTCATTAACGTGATTCTTCAGGCAAAAGATACTATATTACGATATTTTAATTAATATTAATAATACAGACAAGTAAGCACTGTAAGTAAATCCAGGCATTTTCTCACTTTTTTAAAACATTATTACCTATAGAAAATACTTTTTTGTTATTATTTATTAGCTTAGTAACTTCACGCGTTTTCGAGGTGGCAAAAACCGCGGGAGGTTACAGCGGCCAAAATAAGTTTCAGAATTGTACTCTTTTTTATTGAAATTGTTCTCCCATTATCAAAGAATGCCTGGATTGTATTTCATATTATTTATATCAATATAAACAATATAAATAAAAAAGACACTAATTCCGTGACAGTAGAACTGAAAAATCGCCTTAATCAGTGTTACACATTAGTATTTCTATTAAACTAAACTCTTTTATACAAAAATAGTGTTGAAATAATTTCTGTAAACCGAGAAAAATAGTTTAGAAAATTTGCCATAGTTTTTAGTGTCGAAGAAATTTCGAGTGCATTCAGAAAAAAAACTACAGTTTGTAAGATTTTGTTTTATATTTATAACTCAATTATGTAGCCCCGATGCTAAATATTATGGGAAATTTTGTCAAGTATTTTTTCTCTGTATATCATTTGTATACAAGTATATATAAATATTATATTATAGAAATAATTACCTTATTATTCGAAGCAACTGTAGTCTAGCAGCGAAACGCGATATAAGACGTCTTGAACTATACTGACTTTTCAAAGCAATTATTCAAAACTGTGATCATATATGTCTGATATGTTATTACCTTTCACTTAATTTTCATTAATGGATATTGTAAAATGAGTAATATGATAGTAGTGATAAATTTTCGATAAGAAATTATTTTAATTACCGAAATAAATATTATAGGATGATATCAAAAAAACATTAAAAGATAGTTGATTAGATAATTTAATTGTATTGGCAACAATTTATCGAATAAAATTAAATATGATCTCTGACAGAAAATTGTTAAAATTATGAGGCAAGAATTGCAGAATTAAATTATATAAATTTGATAAATGTATGTATAACTCTGGTGAAAAAAACTGTTCTAAATATCTGTAAAAGTCTGTAAAATTGTCTACAATAGTCTGCGAGAAATTTTAACAAGTGGGACTTTTACATTTTGACATCTCCAAATTTTAGAGAATTTTGCGTTTTATAAGCGACTTTTACAGATATCAACAGAATTGCGTAGAGTTTCGCAAATATTTGTTATAGTGTATGTTTTTTTCTGTCACAGAATATAGATATAATTATCCGTGTTAAAAAATGTTTATAGAAACAAATAGAAACGCATAAAAACCATGTACAAAAACCGCATAGATACTGTTTAATTATATTCTATACTACTCTGAAATTATTTTAACAAACTACCATAATTCCTTACCCTGTAAAATAATTTTAGATTGAAGTGAATTAAACAAAATTGAAGTATTCATTTCTTTTCAAATTACTTTAACACACAGTCTTAATTCTGCTTATATTGTTCTTTGAAGGTTTTGAAATTAGATTCTTTTTGGTAAAACTGTGACAAAATGTATAAAAATAATTTTCTAACAAATTTTTGACATTTCTCTAACAAAAATGATTTGTTAGAATTATTGACTTACAGTATTGTGACAAAAACTACAATTATTACAAATTGGCCAATAATTCTCAGCGAAAAATTGCACAAGTATTACTATAAAAGTTAATACTTTATGATATATATATATATATAGTAATTAATAATCGATGGTAAACGTCAAACTCTATACTAATCCAAAATTATTTTAACCAACTACCATATTTTCTTATACTTTTTAAATACTTTCTTTATCAGTTAAACAAAAAAAATAAGATGACACTTTTGTGCATAATCATGTTATTGAATATATTATTATATATTCCCAGAATAAAATAATCAAATCAGAAAAATAGTGAAAATATTTTTCTGACAATGTTTTGATTTTTTTTCTGACCATATTCTGACAACACTCTGACATTATTATTAAAATTTTATAACATTTTCTGGTTTTTAATTTTAATTTTTGTGTTCCTAGTAAAATGCAATTAATGTACATTTCTGCACTGTTTTTTAATGTAATACATATATATACAAAGTGATTTTTTTGTTACGCCGATGTGCAATGCATAACCAATATTTACCCAAACTGTCAGTTTTTAAATTACATTGCGTTACATACTGCACCAAGATTTCGACATCGGCGTAGACAAAAAATCAGCCTGTATATTGACGTTAAATTGAATTATGACACATGTGAAAATGTATAAAATGTTATACTTATTCAAACCTGCACACAGTGGTCTGAAATTAGACTTTACATGGCCAAAATGTAAAATTATGAAGCACGAAAAAAATGTTTTACTATAACAGTATACTTTTAATTATACTCTAAATAAGCCATTTCCCATAAACATTAGTCATTTTTTAAAGAAACGTTCATATAGCAGAATGAAACTCACTGAATTTACTATGTTACAGTCACCCAGAGAAAATTAGATAACTTAATTTCACCTACATTTGACAACGATTTATAAAGAGTGTATTTCGATATATGGATATTACAATGTCAAGTACTTTTTGTTACTGTTATTTTATAAAAATTTTTGATACTTAAATACACTTTATGAATAGTTATACTCTTGCAACTGTAACGTAACACAATACAAATTATAATTAACGTATACATTAGGTTCGTATTAATTTGTAAGTAAATGTAAATAAAAATCATGAGTGACGCCGAAAAATGTATATATTTTTTTATCATTTGTCAAAATTTCGTTTGCCTAAAGCTTGCCTAAACGGGAATTATGATAAAATTATACTAAAGGTGTTTGTCTTATCTTGAAACAACTAAATAACACTAAAACTACTCCTCCTGCAAAAAAAATGTCAATATGGAAAGTTAATATTTTTTAAAGGGACGTTAGCGTGCACTAAAAGTACCCCCCACTGGGTGGGAGAAAAATTTAAATCTTAAGTAATAACTGCATTTTTTATTGCATCTCTGTTTAAAGTCTGCAGAGGAATCATAATGAATCATTATTTAACTTTAAATTAGGAAAAAATCTATTATGAATTTTTATGACTTGACATTTTATAAATATTTATAAGCATTCATAATTGTTTTTTCTTCCAAATAATGAATTAAGTTAATTATGAAAGCTTATGAATAAAACGTCGATTCATAAACATTAGTTGAAACAATGTTGATTCAGACATTACATTAGTTGATTCAGAACACGTTAGTTGAAACAACATTTTTTCAACGTTAATGATAAGGTTGATACAACGTAAATTCACCGTTGTGAAGACGGTAACTCAACGTTGACTCAACCTTCAAATGTCCAATTGTAATGAGTTGAATCAACGTTGACAGTTCAATGGTGACACAACCTTTGAGAATTCGTTGAATGGGGGTTGAATAAATATTGACGATACCATTGAAACGACGTTGAATAACCGTTGAATGTCAGATGATATAACGTTGAATGAACGTTGATATACGGTTAATTCAAGGTTGAATCACCGTTGAGGGATCAACGTTGAATCAATGTTGATGGAGGGTTGATTCAAGATTAAATCAACGTTGACGGTTACACGTCCAAAATTACATTATATTATAAATTATGTCAGGTGATATAATGTTGAATCAACGTTATGGCTCAACGTTAATTCAACGTGGAACCGTCAAAGTTGATTCAACCCTGAATCAACCCTATATCAACGTTGATTCAACCCTGAATCAACCATCTATCAACGCTGCTTCAACGTTTAACCGTCAATGTTGAATCAACGTTCTATCATTTGTCATTCAACAATTGATTCAATGTTGTTTCAACGGTATCGTCAACGTTGATTCAACCCCCGGCCAACGAATTCTCAAAGGTTGTTTTACCGTTGAACCGTCAACGCTGATTCAACGCATTACAACCGCACATTCGAAGGTTTAATCAATGTTGAGTCACCGTTTTAGCAACGGTGAATCTACGTTGTATCAACTTTATCGCTAACGTTAAAAAAACGTTGGTTTCAACTAGCGTGTTCCCTGAGGGTAGCAAGACAAAAATATGAGTTTCTAACGTTGCAATTGGGTAGAGTGCATAAAATCACATGCCAATGCAAGTACTATAATTTACTTGCATGAAACTATGTATTGTTTATTGTAGAATAAAGAAATTAATTTTTCTGTTTTCAAACTCATATTTCTCGCAAACCTTAACAGTCCGCCATAAGATATTTTCAGTTTTATGCAAAACATGTTACAATGTGACCTATAAAAACAATCAATCAGAGGTGGCGTAGTACATTTGCAGATTTACATATTTATCAAAAGCTGTAATTTTGTAAAAGACAAACAAACAAACTATTCTGACATTCCTATATATTATCACATAATTATACGGTAATATCATAAAAAATTATTTGAATCCATTTAAATCGGTTCGATTCCAAGGCGCAGGCAACTTTTTCTTTTATATGATATGACTTTTCAGGAATTAACACAAATTTTGCACACTTTGTCTCAGAATAGGGCAAATAAATAATTCTGACAAAACAAATGTTGTTAAAAAGGTACACCCCCTATAGAACCCTAACGTTGCAACAACTTTACCTGTAGGTTGCATAAAACGTTTGAGTAACGTTACTATAACCTACACTGCAAAATGAAACCTCTTATTAACCCTGATGAAAATAATTCTCTGAAAATCTCTGAAAAAATGTCTGAAATAGTCTGGAAAACTTTTTTCTGAAAAAGTGATGAAAATGGGACATTTCAGACATTTTCAGATTTTTTCAGACTTTTTTCTTTCTAGAAATAAATACTCTAAATTTTTCTGAAAATCTCTGATGAATAAAAACTTTAATTTTTTTCATAAAATCACTCTAAATCGCGGAAATATCAATTTCATCATATTTTCAGTATTTTTGCATTTTTTTAAAAGTTTTTTTATCAGGGATTTTCAGAGATTTTCAAAAATTTTCAGCATTTTATTTCTAGAAAGAACAAGGTCTGAAAAAATATGAAAAACTTTGAAAATGTCTGAAATGTCCCATTTCCATCACTTTTTCAGAGAAATTTTTCAGAGTTTTCCAGACTATTTCAGACATTATTTCAGAGATTTTCAGAGAATTATTTTTACCAGGGTACCCTACTGAAGATAAAGTACACGAGTTCTTATATAGGATCGTATGTCCCAAATTGGCGCGTAAGATTTTATATGAGATGTTATGCATGATGTGACATGAGATCTTACAAGAATTGCCTCAGATTAAATCTTCAATGACATCTTATGTAAGATCTTAAACAGAAGTGACTGAATTTAATTACAATTTAATCCCGTCTGTATAAGATCTTACATAAGATCTCATTGAAGAAACAATTTGGACCAAATCTTGCAAAATCTCATGTGAGATCACAAACGCATATACTAATTACAATGTTATTATACCTTTATGTAATGGAACCAGCATCCCACAATTCGAGCAGCTGGAAAGTTTTCTCTGACTGCATTAACCATCGCCGTCTCAAAGTCACTCGTAAAAAGTGTTATACGGAGTCTTGGCAGTCTTCTTTTCAGCTCTTGCCAGATGGCGGAGTAAATCTGCGCCGTTCGTCGATTCATCAAGCAGTAAACTGCAGCTACTGTCTATATAATCAAAAAATTGCAATTACTTAAAGTGTAATATTTAAATTATTTCCCTAATATCACTCAATATCATTTCAAGATTATCACAATGTCCGTCTAAAAGATATCCCTAAGACATCGACAGTATATTGTAATTATTATAATATACTGAGCATATCCCAGGGATAGTTTTCCATTCAGACATTTCATGTAATAATTTTATTAAATTATAATTTTATTTCACTAGAACTGAAGAATGGAAAAATTACAAAAATTACCGTATCACCGTGACGAAAATGAATAGTATATAGTTGACTTGAGGCAGGAACGCGAGGACAAACCTATTTCATGTACAAGACAGGTAATAATATTAGTCAATGCAAAATTTTGAATACAATTATTTTTCATTAGTAACGTCCCTTGTGAAAATTTGAATGTCGAATTACGTCGAAGTATGACGAAAAAGTGTACGAAAAAAGTCGAAAAACTTATCAAAAATTGACGAAAAATTTGTCGAAAAAGGACGAATTTCCAATGTTAACAGCTTTTCGTCGGTTTTCGTCATTTGTCGACAATGTTGAAAAATACTTTTGAGTTATTATCGTATGTCGAAAAAGTACGGAAAGTGTCGAAATAATACGAAAAAGTACGATCTACTACGTTATAATATTTTAAAAAGTATTATTATCCGTTATTTTTCGTACTTTTCGTCTTTTTTTAGTACAATTTCGTCATAAGTAGACATAAATATATCTGTAACGGTTCATAAATAAAAAATTCGATCAAGTTTTGAACTGCAGTATGTCATATTCGTAGTCCGACGCTCTATCTACTGAGCCATCTTGACATATAATATACAATGATTATACTGCCTTCATAAGCGTAACGTGGGAATCTATATTAAACTTTTACGTATTATTTCGACACTTTTCGT
>JABFPO010000037.1:0-15025 GCA_022817385.1 Macroteleia sp. ZL-2020
GCAAATTTGAAATAAATAAAGCTAGTGAATTTATTGAAGAAATTAAGCATTTTATTTTGAAATCGGAAATAATTTTACAATCGACTGATTTAAATGAATGGTTCGATGAGAATATTAAAAATAAATTATTAAATAAAATAGAAGAGTTTCAACACAAAGAGTCAGGTTGGTGAAATATTTTTAAAATTATAAGAAGCATACTTACAATCTGAATTATATGTTACAAATTTTTCAATCGCCCTATATTTAATGTTTATAAATATCAATTTTCTATGTATTCTAATTATGCAACCTGTAGTAAGACGAAAATCAAATATAAATCTTATATTACAATCACTGTTTCTTTAAATTAAAATTATGAATTGATAACATTGACTATTGACGTTTCTCACACATATTATGTACTCTATTTTGTTTTTTTATAGATTTTTATTAAAAACAATATGAGAATTCTTGGATATATAATTAAAAGTATTAAACATTGTTTTAATATGAAACATATGTATTTCTAGAATTTTCAAATCATGTATACTGTAAGATAATTCCTAAATTTAAGTGGATATAATATATAAATTTTTACATCAAATAATTAAACTCTTCTTAAATGATATAGTTTATTGTGTAAAGCTATTTTCATAGCAACCAAACTTGATATTGGACTCATGAGAAAAAAAACTTTTCAATAGAAATACTTGAAATATGATTCTCTATTGTTTGAAAGATATTTTTTAAAGTTTTCTGTTACAATTATAAACAAAATTTAAAATATTATAAGTGGGGCTTATCTTATAATTATTTTTTCACTATGGAACCGATGATTCTTTTCAGTCTTCGTTTAGAAATTAACAGAAAAAATGCAATGTAAATTTCCAGGTTGTTTTATAGTGTGTAATAAAAATTATACATTGTGTTTTGAACATTATAAAAAAAAAAAACAGGACTATGTTTTTTATAAAAATTGTGTGTGTGGAGTTAGTGCAATAATAAAACGTTTAGAATTTTCAGACAATTATTATGATGGCTATGTGAACTATGTTCACATGAAAGCCATCGTAATAGAATACAATAAATTATGTGCGTGTGATAAAAAAAAATGTCTAGAAAGTAAAATATTTAAAAAACATCAACAAAATTTTATTCATGTTTCTAGAGCATTAGGATATTATTTCAAAGAAATTGAAGGTAAATATTATATATTAATAATTATGTTATAAGATTATAAAATTCATATCTTATATACATTAATTGTTATAGAACAAGAAGAACCTATGGAGGTGGATGAAGATGTTCCGATGGATATTGATTGAAAAAATTTAATGTAAGTAATTAAATATTTTTATTTTTAAAATCATATTTATATACATGTTATATATATATATATATATTGCGCTCGTATTTGCACTCGTATTTGCATTTGTATTTACATTTGTATTTGCACTTGTATTTATATTTGCATTCGTATTTACATTCGTATTTTTTTTTTTTCGCTCGTATTGGCACTCGTACTTGCGCTCATATGTGCATTTGTATTTACGTTTGCATTTGCACTCGTATTTCTATTTGCACTCATATTTGCACTCGCATTTGCAGTCGTATATGCGCTCGTATTTGCATTTGTATTTACATTTGCATTTGCACTCGTATTTATATTTGCACTCGTATTTGCACTCGTATTTACAGTCATATTTGTACTCGTATTTACAGTCATATTTGTACTCGTATTTGCGCTCGTCTTTGCATTTACATTCGTATTTGCACTCGTCTTTGCATTCGTATTTGCATTTACATTCAAATTTGCACTCGTCTTTGCATTCGTATTTGCACTCTTATTTGCATTAGTTTTTTTATTTACATTCCATTTCGTTTTCATTACTGCTACTCATAAACATTTTAGCATAAATTTGAAAACTTGCGGGGGGGGGTTTGAACCCCAAAATCACCCCCATATCTACGCCATTGGTTGTTACATTAAGAATAAGATGTGTAATAACTTCATGTATAAAAAAAAAACAAATGACTAATAAAGTTAAAATGTATGAATCTACAGCAGATTTTTATTTATTATAATATATTAAATATTGTTTATACATTTCATATTATTATTATTATTATTTATGTACATACATTAAATTATATGTATATATTTATTACAATAAATTTATATTCTTTAATTAAAAAATTCTTCATTAAACGTAATCATTATAAAATTCACTTGATATGGTTAAAATTTATCATACAATTCATCTCCTTCCTTGTTCCTCTTCTTCTTTTCATATTTTAGATTAGTGTTATAAAAACAAAGTAACTTTAGTTCATCGTTTAAATAATCAATCTTTTTTAGCAATTCATCTATTTCTTGAGCTATTAGTCACTATCTATCCTCAATACAATCTTCTGAAACTATTGCCATTTTCATTTCATGCTCATGTTTTACATTGAATTTCTCGTGTTCATTTAAAAGCTTTGACTGCATTTCCTTTACACTCCCTCTCAAATTATCTAATTAATTGTTTATAAATGGATTATAGAAGAATTGCGTGTAGCTGGTATTATATCATGAAAGAGTCGGGCTGGACATTAACCGAAATTTTAAATTTAACATTTAAGTGTGAAGTAATTGCGCATGCGCAAAACCTTCATATCTTATCTCCACCCCTACGTTGTCATTAAAAACTGTGCAACATGATTTCATATTACGCAACATGATGTAATATTCCACAACAGGTCATTGGTAAAAGTACTACGCAATAGATCATATAATAATCAATGTAAATAATTTTAACTACCCTGATAGCCGGCATGATGTAAAATTTATGTAAACTATATGTAAACGTGAAGAAAAAACGTGTATATATATAAAGTTTGCATGTTCGTGCATCCTAAATTTAATGCTTTCTTCGTTAAGGAATGTATTAATTCGGTAAAAATATTTGTTTTACAAAAAAAAAAATCTTATCCACACTACAGGCTGAATGTATTTTTTTCTTATTAAGTAACGTAAATTAATCTGAGAGTATACGATTTATGTAAACAATCTGCATATTGCGGAGGCAGTGACATGTAAACTTTATGTAAATCGTATACATAACCGGCTGGGTATCAGGGTAATGTATTAGATTTCTGACGTATGACGTCATCATTTAAGAATTTTAATGTAAACAATTTTTGAATAATTTTTTAATGTCTACAATTTCAGTGGAAGTATCAGGTTTCAGAAGTGTGACGTCATCAATTAAGAATTTTAACGTATACAATTTCAATTGAAATATCAGGTTGCAAAAGTAAAAATTTTCAAATAATAACTTTTAATGTAAACAATTAAAGTTAAGGTATCAGATTACAATCATGTGACGTCATCGGTTTGGAATTCTGCCTGTTTAAACTTGTATACCCAGCAATTGAAAAACAATTTAGTCCAATTTGGAAAACGGTAAATTGTAGTAAATTTTGTTTTCATTCCAAGTAAATTGTATTTGTACAATTTAAATCAACTAAAAATGATTATCAAATTGCTCAAAGTGGTTCGAAATAGTATAATTATATGTAAACAAAATTAATAATACATTTAAATTTTAAATAGGAAAATAATATATAGGCTGCGTTGCATAATCGACTGCAGTACAATGATAAAGTTGTTTTATGATTTGTTTAAGCACTGTATCTTTGACTTTGTCACTGAAGTTATAGGTTAGTACAGTGGGTGCTTACGACTTTTCGAGATAACTCTGTGCAGTACAAGAACTATGCATAGAACTATACTATATGCATACAGAATTTGCAGATTCTGTCTTGTAGAGAAATACCTCATAAGCAGACATCCTCGATGTGCTTTCCCAGCCTTACCTCATCATCAGATGCAACGTTTGCCGTAAAAAGAAAAAGCTTGAAATCTAATTTGCACTATAGATTACAATTGCAAAATCATATAACCCACTTTAACTACTTCTATAGACAGTTGCTGATAAGTTAAAAATTGTAATATTCCAATATCAACAATTCATTACAATTTGCTCACATTTCATTTACCAGTATATAAATTGTAGTTGTTTAATATTAACAATAAAACATCATTTGCACAACTTAAACGTTTTGTACTATTTTACCTCAGTAGAATATGAATTATACTTCTCATTATTAACAATTTGATTCAATTTAAGCCATTTAAGCAATTTAATATAATTATTAACATAATATAATTGTATTTCTATAACTTAAAACCATTTAAATATCATTCGATTTGTTCCGATTTATCTCAATTCGTACAATATAATTAGATTTAATAATATTTATCGGTCATTTTTTGAACAATGTGGTTTGATTATATCTAATTTAAATAATGCTACATAAATTAGGTTTGGAACGAAAACACAACTTATACATTTTATTTTAAATTCTTTTATATCTAATTAAATTGATTATAATTGTTTTTCGGTTGCTAGGTATGACCTTCGTGACTTCCAGCTTCGATATTCCTTTGAAATTGAAATTTTGTTCTATTTTTAAAAATATGAAATATAGAATGTATATATTCAAAGTATTAAATCTGTAATTGAGCATATAACAAATTATAGTTGATTCAAACATAATATATGTTTTAAATAATACTAATACACAAAAGCTAAAGCAATGAATACGTAAACAAATTAAAATGTTAAAAGTATAGTAATGAATGTGCGAATGTAACCAAAGGGTTTTTACCCGTTTATGTAACAAATAAATAAAGACATTATTATTCTGGTTAACATATTTAGATTTGATATTGTCTTCTGTTTTAAATATAAGGTCTAGAATATGTATATTCAAAGCAATAAATCTGTAATTGAGCATATGTATAAAAATGGTAGCTGATTAAAACATAATATATGATTTTGAAAATATTAATACACAAAAGCTAAAAAAGCAATAAATATGTAAAAAAAAAATTAAAATGTTAATAGCATTCTACATAATATAGGATGATTTGGATACTGCATGCGGAACCTCATTGAAATTTGAGACATTTCGTGCTCAACTTTTTTTTATCAATGCTATGAATATCTAATCTTTCAGTTAAACACATGTATTATTTTTAAAATAATGTAATGTAATGTGCACCTTTAAATATTAATTTATAGAATTTAAAAATTGTATATGTAAAAAAAAATTAATTGCAATATTTTATAAAATTAACACTTTATCGTGACTTTCAAATATCTTTCGAGAAAAAAGTATCACTAAACGTTGTTTTAACATTTTCTTTAAACCTTCTGCAATATTCTGCATTATCATCATGACCTTCTCAAATATCTTTCCTATGTAAGCATCGCTAAACGTTATAATCTGCTGTTTTCTTAAACCTTCTAAAAACATTTTACATCATGTTTATGACCTTGAAGTTAAGAACTCTTTGAAACAACACAAAACATTATTTCTACGTTTTTCCCAAATCTTCTAGAACATTCTACATCATATTCAGGACCTCGAAGATAGCCTCGGAAAAGAGCTTCGCTAAACGTTATCCTTACGTTTTTCCTCGTTTTTCTAGAAATTTCTACCTCATACTTTCGTACTACATGTACTCATCCAGCGACCTTGACAATCCCCCCTCTCCCTCTGCCTAGCTCACATTTACCCTCACACACTAAGTAAACCTAACCTCACAACCTCACCAAGGATACCTAACCTCCCAACCTCTAGCTACACATAACCCGTCAAAGTCCTCCAGGTTACATTTACCCTATAGATGATTTACCTAAAACCCCTCCACCAGGTCTCCAAGGTAACCTTGAAACTCTCTGTTACAGATTCTCCCTGTAAAATAGCAAGTAAATAAGCTTATTTAAAAACGTCTCCATTGCGTTTATAGAAATTCTAGCTTTTAATGTGAACAATTTTCTTTTTTTAACTAAACCGTGTGACGTCACATGTTTGGAATTTTGCTTGATCAAACTTGATCCGATGATGATTTTGGTGTCATGTATATGACCTTCATGATTTCCGGCTTTGGTATTGCTTCGAAATATTTTAATACGCAATGACCCATTGATTTGTTAAAACGGTTCTATTACGTTTATACAGATTCTAGATTTTTAATGTAAACAACTTTTAACCAAGGTGTATTACGTCATCGGTTTGGAATTCTGCCTGTTTTTATACTTGCTCTGGTATCCTGTGTATGACCTTCGCGACTTCCTTCTTTCATATTGCTTGTCATATGCAACAACTTATTGACTTGTTTAAACGTTTCTATTACGTTTATAAAGATTCTAGATTTTTCTTCTGTAATCGAGACATTTTAAACGCATTATACTTTAAACGCATACTACTAGAAAATATATAACAATGCCCTGTAAATAATTTAACCTTGAAAAGATTTTTTACGCATAATTTCTACTTCTTCGTTTAAATAACTGAGTAAAAAATGAAAACTAGGCAAAAATATGGTTTAATCGGAGCATTTCGAAACGGGGTTTTTACAGGTACCTTGTAAACAGGCCAAAGAATGGCCAGTAAATAGTTTTGAGTAAAATCGTTTCTACCGCTCTAAGTGGGAGAAAAGCTACAAAAACGTGTTCCTCGCGTTGAGTAGGTCGTGTATACCGATTTTCATAGGCTCGGAACGCTGCCAATGCTCCCCCAATGCTGCCCCAATGCTTCGCCAACGCTGCCAATGCTCCCCCGATGCTGCCCCAATGCTTCGTCAACTCTGCCAATGCTCCCCCAATGCTTCAACAACGCTGCCAATGCTCCCCTGTTAAGGTTAGGAAGCATCCTCGGGATAACCCTCACCCTCCACCTAGCCTATGCACCAGGTCGACATCATCCCCGTCGGCCTTCCACCCTGGCTCGACAGCTTCCCCGTCGAACCTCCACCCTGATGACGTCATCATCGGCACCGTCGGCTTTGCACCAGCTGAACAATAATACTACCTACTAATATAACTAGCATGGACATAAACCAATTTAGCACGGACACGAACCCATAATGTCGGTAACTGTCGGTAACAGGAATCTGGGCCTGGAAACGCCCCAGCTCCTCTACTCTGGTCGAATGAAATAATTTCAGACTGAAATTATTTCACATTTGTTTTGATCCCAACTTTTATTTGCAATAAAAATAGTCCACTTTGATTGTATTAATTTCTCAGGCAGTATTAATATTGTCGTTCCGTACTCCTTGTCTGTGATAAGGAACATACGTCCAATCTTATTACCGATTTGAATTGACCAAAAGGGTTAAGTTAATTTTCATAATGCCGGGTAACGACCAAAAGGAGCTGTGCTCCCTCAACAAGCTCACTGTTGAGCAAACAGTCTTATTAGGCGAAATCGAGCGTTTATTGCGCAATACTAAGAAAAAGGGAGTTGCCAATTTCTCTATCGGTTATTTGACGGACAGGTTAAATAATTTGAATTCGCTTAATCTACGTGCACGCGACATTCATATTGAGATCGTATCTTCCGTAGATGAGAGTCAAAAGGAATCACTTTCCTATTTTACTGAGGACGTTTGGGAGAAAATTGAGACTGCTTTCGAGACCGCTGAAAACTTTATTACTGACAAACTAAACGAGCTTCACGGCATTCGCGAAGCCACGCAACTTGAGTCGCCTTTATTACACTCGACGCGCATTGGAACAGAATCACCCACTGTTAACCAACAATTTTCATCTATTCGACTTCCGACTTTAGAAATCCCTTCGTTCTCGGGTGACTACACAGCATGGGCGTCATTTCGCGACATGTTTAAGACTATGATTCATGACAATCCTAACCTCAAAGGCGTTCAGAAATTACAGTACCTCAAATCGAAACTAACAGGTGGCGCTGCTAGTCTTACTTCTGCAGTTGCTATAGAGGAAAATAACTACACCCCTGTTTGGAATAGTTTATGTGAGCGGTACGAAAACAAGAGAATCATTATATCTACTCTCTTGAATAAGTTCCTCGCTATTCCGGAGGTAAATAAAAATCGCTTATCGCAACTAAAGGTGCTTCGGGACACCACACGCGTAGTTTTAGACTCGTTGAAAGGTGTCAATTGCGACACCACTAATTGGGACCCGCTTGTGGTTCATTTACTGGTCCAGAAACTCGATCTTTCACTACGTACAGAATGGGAGTCTGTACAGACTGACGGAACTCGCTACCCTTCTTTTGCAGAGTTTGAGAAGTTTATTGCCAACAAAATCAACGTCTGGGAAACGTTGAATGTTGACAGCGGTGTCAAATCCCAAAGGACTCATCAACCTCAAAGGAGTCAACGAGTCACGTCCTCTAATACGTCAGTACGTAAAGTTACGACTACCACACAGGGTAATTCGCAATGTCACTTTTGCAAAGGACAACATCTACTTTACACCTGTCCTAAATTTCAAGCTCTCTCGACCTTTGACAGGTCAAAATTCAGAAAAGACAATAATCTGTGTATTAATTGCCTTTCTGGTCGCCATTTGTCTAAGGACTGCAAATGCGAGACTCGCTGCAGACATTGTAACAAGCCTCACCACTCGTTATTACACTTCGACAACACAGTGAAACCAGACAGGTTACCTGACGCTCCAAGTACTTCTACAAGTACCACTTCTCAAAATATAAATAACCACTTCAACGTGACTAAATACGAAAACGTCTTACTCGCCACAGCTTTAGTTACGATACAAGCACCTACCGGACGTCGAGTCACAGTACGTGCTCTGATTGACCCAGGCTCTGAATCATCCTTCGTGAGTGAGTCAGTAGCAAAGGCTCTCTCTCTTCCGAGACAACGAGTCAATGTAACTTGCTCAGGTGTAGGAGGAAGGTCTACGGACAACCTCAAATTCATGACTACTTTCGAAATACGCCCTCACTTCCCGTCGAAGCATTCTGTTCGCACTGTCGCTTATATCCTACAGACCATCACGGCTTACAAGCCAAAGAACTTTAACGCGAGGGTGCATCCAAACTTCGCTCATCTCAATTTAGCCGATCCACATCCAACCAAAAATCTGCGCATTGAACTATTGTTAGGTGCTGACGTCTTCGGAGATGTCCTCCTTGGAGGTCTCATCCGCGCGGCAAAAACTCGGGTTGTTGCACAATCCACTATTTTCGGTTGGATTCTATCTGGCCCTATGAGATCTTCTCTGAGCCCTCTGAGAATCACGTCTCAACATGCAACTCTCATGACTGCGTTACAGCAATTTTGGGATGTTGAGGATGTACCGCGCGTCTCCCCTCTGACTCAGGAGGAACAAGCATGCGAGACTCATTTTTCTCAGACTGTCACTGTCGACCAGACTGGTCGATATGTGGTCAAACTGCCCTTTAAAGAAACGGTGACTCCATCGTCATTAGGTGAATCTAAGCCTCGCGCCAACGCTACTTGGCGGCAAAATCAGCGGAAGTTCGAGAAAAATGAGGTCCTCCATCACAAGTACAACGAATTCCTGTCGGACTATGAGTCACTTGGTCATATGAGCGAAGTCGACGGGACTACAGACGGAATGAGAGTCTTCCTCCCTCATCACGCTGTCTTCCGTGACGACGGGGTTGACTCCAAGATCCGTGTGGTCTTCAATGCTTCCTGCCCAACCTCAAATGGTCGGTCACTTAATGACCTTTTATGCATTGGGCCTAAATTGCAGAACGACATATCTGCTATTCTCACTAATTGGCGACGTTTCCGCTTTGTAATGTCCGCCGACATTGAGAAAATGTTTCGGCAAATCCTCGTTGCACCCGAGGACCGCAAGTATCAGTCGATACTTTGGCAAAGGCCTGACAGAGACACTGTCAGTTCCTATGAACTAAATACGGTTACGTACGGTACCAGACCGGCACCGTTCTTAGCCAACCGCGTGATACAACATCACATCCACCTTCATTCTACGGAATTTCCTTTGGCCGTTGAGCCACTGACGAGACAAATTTATGTTGACGATGTACTTTTCGGAGCGAATTCCGAGACTGTTGTACGAGAAATTCGTACTCAAATTGAGGCTGTCTTACGCAAAGGAGGATTTACACTAGGCAAGTGGTCTTCCAATTCCCCGTCTCTTGTCCCTTTGCATTCTGTGAATGCACCGCTTATTATAGAGTCTACTGATCAGTCTGATCGTAGAGTCCTTGGAGTCCTATGGTCTCCCGCCTCAGATGCATTCTCTGCACATATTAGCATCCCGTCGTCCCCGAAATCCACAAAGAGGGAAATATTGTCTCATATCATGAGACTCTTTGACCCTCTGGGATTTTTTTCACCCGTCGTAATACGAGCGAAGGTCCTCATCCAGAGACTCTGGTTGGACAAGTACGACTGGGATGACGTGATAAGTCCCGATCTTGGCCAGACTTGGCTTGAGTTCTGTAGTGAACTCCCGCAGTTACAAGAGATATCGATTCCTCGCTGGGTCGACATTGACGATGACGCTGTGCGCATCGAACTCGTAGGGTTCTCCGACGCTTCTGCACTCGCCTACTCGGCCGTGGTGTATGTGTACGTTTACTACCAACACCACGTAAAATCTCACCTTTTAATGTCAAAGACACGAGTTGCACCTGTCAAAACCCTGAGCATTCCAAAGCTTGAGCTTTGCGGAGCTGCTCTATTGGCCAAATTAATAGAGACCGTGAATCGGAATTGGCTAGGCAAATTTGACAACATCCGTTGTTTCACGGACTCGAGGATTGTCCTTGACTGGCTCGCGAAGCCACCTTCTACCTGGGTCACCTTTGTAGCTAACCGTATTTCCCTGATCCAGACCAAACTACCTGACGTGCGTTGGTGTCACATTCCAACGAAACTCAATCCCGCTGACCTAAACTCCCGTGGAGCTACGGTCAAGGAAATGGCATCTTCCCGGTTATGGTGGTCTGGACCAGTAGAATTACCTACGGAAAGGCCGAACCCAACCCCAGAAGAGTTAGCGGAGGCAGAAGGTTACGCTCGCAAGCAAACCTTCTTTCATCACTCCGCACAAGCGAAGGATCCTATTCTCTACTTCTGTTCCTCTTGGTCCAAGTGCGTCCGAGTTTTAGCGTTTGTCTTTAAGTTTGTCTCCCTAGTGAAAAGTCCACGCAGGTTACAGTCTGTGACTGAACCTGTTCCCACTTTGCTAGGGCGAAAACACATCAGTGAGGCAGAAAACTATTACTTTCGACTTATTCAGGAATCAGAATTCCCACAGGAACTCGCCGCCCTGCGAGCCGGCATGCCGCTCAAAAACTCGTCAAAACTAATTGGACTGAATCCCTTTTTGGACAATGGGATCCTCAGAGTCGGTGGCAGACTTCAATTCGCCGACTTACCATATGGGCAAAGACACCCCATTATCTTAGCCCCGCATCGGGTCACTACACTTATCATTAGATACACGCATGTACAATTGCTGCACGGGGGACTGCAACTGACCCTGCAGTCATTACGCGAACGATACTGGATCATTCGCGCTCGTTGCTCTGCGAAGCAAATAATTCGTAAGTGTGTCACTTGCGTCCGACATAAAACTACCACTGCGACTCAACAAATGAGTCCTTTACCTATGGCTCGATGCTCACCATCGAGGCCCTTCACACACACGGGAATCGACTACGCAGGGCCATTTAACATTAGGCACACCTCGGGACGAGGTCATAAGACTTCCAAGGCTTATGTGGCTGTGTTCGTCTGCTTCGCCACCAAAGCAACACATTTGGAGCTCGTCGGAGCATATACCACCAACTCTTTTCTCTCCGCACTGAAACGATTTGTTTCTAGGCGAGGCCTTCCACAGTGCCTCTATTCGGACAATGCCACTAACTTTAAAGGTGCTGACGCGGAACTGCGGCGAGTCCTGTCACGACACACGCGACAGGCTGACACTTTGAATTTCTTCTCTACTAGAGGAGTAGAGTGGAAATTCATACCTCCCTCAGCTCCGCACTACGGCGGACTGTGGGAAGCCGCGGTAAAATCATTCAAGTTCCACCTGAAAAGAGCTATGGGATCATTCTCCCCGACCTGGGAAGAAATGATCACCATACTCTGCCAGGTTGAGGCATGCATGAATTCGCGTCCACTCACTCCTCTACCTGACGACGGAAGCGAGGAACCCGCTTTGACCCCTGGACACTTTCTTATGGGGACAAGCGTGAACTCCCTTCCCCAATCCACGCCTTTCGACTTAAACCCGAACTTGTTGTCGCGCTGGGAAGCCACCGCTGCTGTAATCGAGCGTTTTTGGCGTTGGTATCACCGCGAATATTTGAGCCACCTCCAAAAAAGGAATAAGTGGCAGCAAGAGAGCGAGCCCTTGAAAAAAGGTGATGTGGTCCTATTGCGTGACGCCAACCGCCCTCCTGCAGAATGGGGGCTTGCTCGGGTTGTGGACACCAAAGTGTCAAAAGATGGTCTAGTCAGGACCGTAGTGATCAAACGCGGGCAATCACTTTTCGACCGACCAGTTACACAATTGTGTAAACTGCCCGTCTGTGACGGGTAAACTAACAGTCTACTATTCGTCGTCCGTCTTAAAAGTTCGTCATGTCAAGTCTTGTCAAGTCTTGTCAAGTTTTGTCATTCAAAACGTCTCTTCTCTTGCTCATCCTCTTCACAATTCTTCAGCCTTTTCTTTGCTTGATCACGATGAGCGACGTTTTGGAGATTCACGCTCAGGAGGAGTTTGACGAGAGTTGCTTCAGCCCGCCTCCACCTGAACTCAGTCCGTCGCAAGGCTTATCGGGGTTCGACGAATTGTGGGAGGACAACCCCTTCGTCGACCCGACTACACCTACACGCTTTCCAGTCCCTGTCTGGTGCAAGAAGATCTTAGGAGCGGCCAGCAGTCCCTACGCCGACGACTCCAGGCTCTCGACCCCCACCGTCACTTCTGACAGTCAGGACTCCCCCCAACTGCCCGATCCGTCCTTGGAGGCAAATTACTCCACATTATTAAAGAAGCACTCAGATTACTTCTATGTGGAGGTAGAGGGACGTTACTACATCCGGGTAAGCTCCCACGTCCCAACCTCCAAGGAGCGGAAATATACAAAGAGGACTCCGGCAGGGATGGTGACGCTACGGTGGAACCCGGAAGGACAGATCTCTATGCGACGACTTCGCCCGGACCCGGACTACGAGCTAAAGCGTAAAAGGCTTTAACTCTTCACGTCGCAACTGTTTTTATACCTTCTACCCCTTTTACCCTTCTACTTACATTTTATTAATCGTTGTTTTTGTTTCAGAATTGCGTTTTGGTTTTTCTTTTTTGAACGACTTGCAGCCGTTCAAGGGGGCCGGTGTTTCGAGAATCCGCGCCTTTACAACCGCTACCTGACATACACGCAGCGATACATGCGATCTCGCGTTCGTTGCCACGGGCAACCACACTTGCGGCGAGCATGCGCGCTCGCATCTCCCCACGCGTCCGCGCGTACACAAGAGTAGGGCGAAGCGGCTGACCTGACAGTTGCTCGCAACTTTAGTCAGTCACTTCGAGTGCCTCGAAGTAATAAGTCTTATTTTCTTTCGCTCCGTGCCTGGCCGTTGTCAAGAGTCAATCGCTTCGAGTGCCTCGAAGCTTTTGCACGCTCGCTTTGCTCTCTGACTTTCAGATGCTCTGAACCGTTTTTGTATCAACGACTACTTCGCCGCTATAAGAACCTGTCACCGCGAATAACGCACACTGCGTTTCGCGTTTAGTACTGCGTTTCAAGTACCGTATTATTTGAACTTTTGTTTCGTGCCGCATTCCTCGTGTCGTTTTTATTTTTTTTGTTTCTCTCCGCGAGATTTAGTCTGTGACTGTTCTCAAGTTGTGACACGAAAGGAACTTCTTTTTATCTTTTGCGTAATCGTAAATTACAGAGAAGGTATTTTTTTTTGTTTTCTTTTTTGTTTCGTCAAAACGAAATTTAAATTGTTAACGCGCTCTCCTTTTTTGTTGTACCTTGTGTAATTTTGTAATAAAGAAATTGAGTGTTTTATTTTAGTTCTTTCTTTTTTTAAGAATTGTCAACCCGTTTACCAGTTTTTGTCAAGCCACAGCCAGTGTTTTATGTTTTAAAGCTCTGCGTTTAGTTTTCACTAACATTAATGAATTTGAATTGTTGTGTTAACGCATTACTTAATATTGACTTTGACGGCTGTGCTTAAGTTAACTTCAACTTTAAATTGACACTAAATTTAACTAACGTTTCTTTGATTTTTTAACGTCACGCGTCGTTTTTGCAAAAGATACTAGTCGCTTCGTTTCTCCGCTTTGTAACGTTTGCAGCCGTCCACGACCTGGACACCAGAGAAACAACGTTGCGGATCCGCTTCGACACAAGCAATTTTGACAGGTGCCTCTGTCAAGCTTCGCTTGAGTATTTCCGCTTCGTTTTCATCACTCGGCGCAATTATTAAGCATCGAGTGCCTCGTTGCTTAACGTTGCGTCGGGCAGTCGCCGGAATTTTTACGTTGTACGTTTGGTTTTTTCCGCCTTGAAATTTCCGCTTCGCCTAAATACAGTCCACAACAAAGGAAAGTCTGTCTACTTACGTTAATTAAACTAAGATAATTATCGACCAAATTATTTAACAGTCCTAACACACACATTAATTAAAAATAAGAAACCTTCAGACAGAAGTTTTCTTAACACAGCCCGAGGTATATTAAACCAAATATGCCGATCAATTTCTATTGAACAAAGTCTTGAGTTGATGAAATATAAAATGAATTGGTTTTTGGATAATTCAATAACAGAAAACTATTTTATGGATATAGATTTAAAGAACGTTAAACACACTCTAAAAATATCAAATGTACGATATGTAGGAAAATGTAAAACAGTAGATGAAGAATGGATACAATTATTTAATTTGTCACGCAGTTATCAAAGTTATAAACGAATTATTAAAGAACATTGTTTATATTCATTTTGTCACAAGGTTAATAGAAAAACAAATAACTCTTTTGCTCAACTAAAGAACGGAAAGTATATTCAGATATATACATTTCTTGTAGATGAAGTTTCTGAAGACGAAGTAACACTGGTGCATGAAATAACAACACGCAATTTCTTTAATAATCGATTGTTTCTTAGT
>JABFPO010000038.1:0-14951 GCA_022817385.1 Macroteleia sp. ZL-2020
CTCGTTTCCGACGCGATCCCGACTCGTTTTCAACGCGATTCCGACGTAATGGTGAAAAAATCATTTATAGAAATCGACTCGTTTCCGACGCGATTCCGACTCGTTTCCGATGCGATCCAGACTCGTTTTCGACGCGATTCCGAGTCGATTTCCGATTCGTTTCCGAGTCGAATATTTTTAACTGAGTTGAATTTGGATTAATCAATTATAAGGTGTAATTTTAATTACATTACAATTACAATTACAAATATTGGAATTAGATCTAATAATTATAAAGACTATACTTTAATTTATAATAAGCAGCAAAAATGTTAATTTATTAAACTTATAATTTATTTCCAATGGTATACAATTTAAACGAATTTTGAGTAAAATTTTTATTAATTTATTATATTTTTTTAACATAATTGACATTTCGGTGACATAATAATTATCTCTCATCAGATATCTAAATTTAGTTCCTACGTGGTAAAAATTATTGATTTCTACATTGTATAATTTATTTCATTTACGCTACACATTGAATATATTTTATAACAACACATACACTTTAAACATGTCTGTCGATGAATTCGGTCGCAGTATTTTGAAGTTTGAAACAACGCATTGACAATGAGCTGCCGAAGCTATTTATTGTTAATTGATGATTTCACGACGTTACATTTAAAAAATATTACTAGCATTTTATGTATACCACCCCTGCATAATTATTGGCTTTGTGAAAAATAACAGGACATTTGTAATGTTGAATCAATGGTATTTCTACATATTTTAATATTTTAATTAAATAAATGTATTAATTGACTATATCATTGTTTATAATTAACAACCATTATTGTCTTGTAAACTTTATTATTCAGGGTAAGAATGATAAAATTAATATTCATTGTAATATCTAATTCATATACCTTTATATAGTTCGTATACACAAAAATTGTTAAATTTGTATTGATAGATCATAAATAAAAAAATGTCGCATTTTTAGACTTTATAAAGATTACGAAATGTGATCGAAATATCCTACGTACAATAATAAAAAACATAATTATATTTGATAGGTCGTAAATAATTAATACCATTGGCTATTAAAACTTTCATTACTTAACAATGTACTTAATTGGACGGTCATTTAAAAATGTATAATATTAATTATAATGCGAATAAGGTGTCGCTATAATAAACTCACTTTCTTCGTTAATTTTCACACTAATACAAGGCATTGCAATGTCATTTGTTAAAACAACTGTTATTTCATCGCTTATTCTTTCAATTTTTTGCAAATACGAAAATTCATTCCTGAATGCATTTTCAGTAACAATTACATTTACCAACGTATACTCTGCATTATTTTCTGGATCGTAGATAAACGAATTTATATTAATATACTCTCCGGAACTTAAAACTGCTAATGAATTATTTGTTCGTTTATTTTGCTTTCTGGACGTTGAATAAATACGTCCGTTTCGAAGCATTCTGTAGTACATTTTATAATTATGGGAAAAATTATATTGAGTTACATAATATTCATCTGACTGTATTTCAGGACCAAAGTATTTATTATCGGCAGTTTGGAAACATTGATTGGTATGATGTGAAGTTATACATTTAACAAAATTGTTTACAGATTTAGTTACATCAGCTCCTAACTCTTTCGTTATATCGTTTATTTTTTTTTTTAAGCACACAGATTTGCAAATTTGTGTTATCACCGCGCCTGCTCCATGAACTGTTTTTAGAACTTCGCCATTTCCATTTTCAAATGGAAAACCACTGTGTGACCATAGTGGGCCCCAGTTGAAAACACTTTGACATAAATGTAGTAGCTGGTGAATATTGTACGTCATGGCATTAACAGTATATAATTCTTCTGTTTCATAGACGAACATATGTAACAATTCATTAGCGTGATTCAGTTGGGGTAATGTTATTTTCGTTTTCAGCAATATATATATAGCTTCGACAAACTTTAACCAATGTTTGAATCGTTTTACATCTAAAAAGATTGAGAGAATTGGACAACTATAAAATAATATCCAATTTTCCCATTCTCTGGCTTTCCAAAATTTTCTTTCTTCAATTGGTCGAACTAAACGATCTACTGCCGAGGTAGTCTTTATATTCAGTAAGAGAATGTTAATTTGATTTTTGACATTTTTATCAAAACTTAGATCAGCTTTTTTTGAACTAAACCAGTAATTAGTAAACTGTTTTGCAACGCCCAAAAGAACATTATGCATGTAGTCGGGAACATAACCCGATATCATATCAAAGTTTGACAAATGTATAAATGGAGAAGTTTTAACAAAGCCATTGACGTGTATTTGACGTTGATTAGTTTGTTCATTTCTTAAACGTTCAACTTCAGCTATATCTTCAATAGCATTAGCATGCGTTCTTTCAGGAAAGATACCTTCCTTCACCGAGTATTTCCAACCATGGCAGTGATGTACATACTTTCCTGGGTTCAGACACCAACTACATCCGAATTTACCATTGAACTGGTGTAATCCTTGCATTGGTGCTCGAGCTACGCTGTCAACGCAGCAGCATACAACGTATGGAAATATAGTTTTGCTTTCGTCCTCGATGTTGCATTTAATACCTTCTGTCGAAAGTTGATTCATTTCTTCAACGAAAGGTTTTAAAAAAACATCCATGCTCGGTTTATCTTTACCGAACCACAGGCCACAAAGAATGGTTGATTTATTTCTCACGCTAATGGGTAACTCGTTTATTAAAATTTGTATTGGCCAAATTGAATATTTAGAACTCTCAAAGGTCGGAGATCCATCGGAATTACATATTAAAGTAACGTAATTGTGCTTTACATTATCAGGTAATGTTCTAATAAACTCACGATATTTGAGCCCATCATAAATATCATAGATTTCGGTTTCGTTTGAATGGTTGACTATTCTTTCATTTACAACGTTGTTATAAAATTTAGAGTGTTCTTCTAATAAATTTCTTATTTCAGCTTTTGGATTTAACGTAACAAAAAAATTTGAACACTCTCTCGCATTTATATTTATTTCTACATTACAGTTCAGGCAAGTTACAAAACGTTTGTTATCTGTACATTTTCCAGCATATAATTTACAACGCGAACACATTACATGATAAGTTATATAATTTGAACATTTGAATAACTTATTTATATGATGCTTTGATTCTTGAATAATATTATTTTGTAAAACGCAGTTAATTAATTTAAATAAATGCAATACAGCGGTTTGTGATAGCTTATGAACAATGGCGTATTGCAGAAGCATTAAAAGTAGTTCATTTTTTTTTACACGTACAGATAACTCAAATTCATCACATTCATTATCCTTGAGCAATTCCTTAAATATATTAAACGGCGGTTCTTCATGATTCTTATCCTCTACAGAAGTATCTTCATTCTAAAAAATGGTATTCATGCATACTTATTTTGACAAGAAATAACTTATTACAAATTATGCGTCAAATAGCAAACACATTTGTATACACTGAGAAGAATTTGACGTAAATATTATCGTGAAATTCGTACAAAATTTACAGCGCTGTACCTGAAAGTAAAGCCATTATGGTACAAATAATAATAGTATATTACTGCCGAGGGCGCCACCGGCGCCCGAGGCTTGTATGCTATTTTTCGTGCCACGGGAAGGGGTCGAAAGTGGAACTTTCGGATTAGAGAACCGAAAGCGGTAGCTTTCGGTTCGAGAATTCGATAGTTCCACTTTTGTCCGCTTCCCTTGGCGTGAAAAATTTATTTCTCATGTCATTGCAGTTTCTTTTATGTTACACAAAATTTAAATAAATTTATGTTCCAAAAAAAAAAGATTCAATTATTCACTCATTTGTCAATTCAAGCGTTGTTTTGTTACAGTAAACTTGAGGAAAATTTTACCATACAGTACGTAATATCTCGTTCATGCCACATATTTTCACTAAACAACACAATGAAATTGATTGAATCTTATTACATTGTATTCAAGATTAATATGGCTGGTCCTACTTTGTTAAGAATTTTTTTTTATATTCATGGGTATGCAAAAGGTTTACATTTATGCATCTATTGTTTTTTTTTACGGAAAATTGTAGGGAAAAAGCTTCAGTGGACATTCATTGGTACATTCATCCTAATATTGTTCTGATGAAAAATTTGTTTATTTTTCCTATGCAAGCACACAAGCATAAGCGAAAATGTTAATGTCTTAATTTGGTTATTTATTCTCATCTTCGCGGTTAATTTCTCATAAAATTATATTATATATGCTCGGTAAATAAAGTATTTATTTCTGCACTGAAAAAAATCGCTGTTGTTGAATTTACGGAAACATTTTGTTAACAATTTATATTAGTTACCATTTAACAACATCATTCCGCTTATTTAACAGGCTTATTTCTGTTATGATTCATTTAGGACAGATTAAATTATATAGTTATTACAGATTTTGTATGTCATATACTGTTTTTAACATAACTTTTCGGTTATACCATAGGTACTACTGTTATTTTTCTGTCACTCCAACAGAGCTGTTCCGTAACTTGCACAATACATGCATTTTCTTTCAGTTACCGCATAAACATACCATAATATAGTAAATCAAAGTCCTTTTAAATAAATACAGCATCGTGCGTGCTATATAGAATTTTAAAATATTACAGACACGTTTAATAAGTATATAAAGTAATGGTATTATTGACAATACGTCAGTACAAAAAGCTAACCTACAAATCTATTTAAAAACATTAACATATAGTGCTCCGTAAGTTCTATACGGATTTTTATAGTTGAAGTGACAAATTCTTACTGTAGTCTTATTTCTAACAGAATTTATTGTCATATTTAAAGAAAGTTACGGATTTTTTCTTTCAATGTGATTACATTATTTTTATTTAGTTCAGTGTAATTTCAGATTGAAAATATTAACGTAACAAATAGACACTAATTAATTAACTACATTTGCTTAGAATGGGTCAATAAGAATTGCCAGATTATTACTGAAAATACAAGTTGCAGCCATACGTCAACTAATTTTGTCAGTAAAATATAATGATTTTCTCTGTTAACGGTTCTGATTCCCTGATATTGTTCGTAAAACGTACTAATAATTAAACTTGTTGTGTGAATCAGCTATTTCTAATAGTTAACTTAATAAACCGATTCTTCTCAGTGTAAGGATTGCAATTTATAAAAAGAAAATAACACAAACCATGTAAGAGAGCATTTGTCCAGATGTCCCTTCTTGACAATTATCTACTAGAGAAATTATATCTTCATTGTTTTCTTCATTTTCAGATTCAAGTTCCCAGGCATGCTTAGAATAGTAATACTCAGCATCTTCTGAAACCTAAAATTGTTAATAAACTATTGAAATAATGTAACAAATGTCGTATAGGAATATCTGATACAAGGTGGTGCAACAGTCTGGAAACGTTTGAATATCTGGAGAAATACGCATCGGATTAACAAATAAAAAAATACGTTTTAATTATTTCTTAAAAACATATCTAAAAACACTAAAGTTAACCCTCTAACCCCAACCCTTGTCGGTGGGGCGGGGGCAACTTTGAAATCTTAAATGGTAACTCCCATATTTTTGCAAATTCGGATTCTATTACGCCACAAATATATATTTTTTGATGAAATCATTTTTTTGTACGATATGTGTATGTGAAGTTACTAGGGTTAAGTTTTCGCTTCTTTACTACACTCATAAAAATTGTTCTTTTCACTGAAAAAGAGTTTCTTTTTAAAAGTAAAACAACTCTCCTTTTTAAAGGTTATAAGTCATTATTTATTTCAATTCACTTATAAAATTCACTTTTAAATTCACTTATACAATTTATAAAAAGAATTATACCTTTTGAATAAAAAACTTTCAGTTTAAGCAATATTCTTTTATATCGAAAACGAATATTTGTTTGGAATTTAAAGATATATTAGGAAATGAAACTCCTTTTCAATGTAAATAAATTCTTTTTGGAAAATAGTTAAAAGGAATTTTGTTTACATCCAAAAGGACTTTATTACAAAGAAAGACATTTTTATGAGTGTATCTTTCTGTCCACGTTAAAATCTGGAAAACGTAAAATATTTCACGAGATAGACATCCAGCAACACTAAACTCGATCCCCCCCCCCCCGCTAGTGGGGAAGGAGGGAACGATAAATTCTTAACTGAAAATCCCTACTTTTAATTGCAGATTCCAGCAGTACTTGAACAATTATGAAACTGTTATTTGAAAACTTTTTTTTATTCTTTATAGATGGCGCTGCAATCGTAAAAATACGTAAAAACACTTATTCGTATTGTTTTAAAATACGAGTTTTCGCACTTTTAAAAACAGCTCGAATAAGTGTTTTTACGTATTTACAATTGCAGCGCCATCAATCAAGAATAAAAAAAAATTTTTCAACTAAAAGTTTCATATCTTAAGTACTACCTGAATCTGCAATAAAAAATAGGGGTTCACAGTTAAGAATTTTAAGTTCCCTCCCACACCCGTGAAGGTGGGGTGGAGGCTCCACTTTAGTGTCGTTGGATACCTTTTTTAAAATATATTAAATATGTACTTTTCTTATTTATCTTTTGGATGTGTATTTTGCGATACATTTGATCGTTTCCACGCTTTTACGTGGATAAAAAGTAGTACAGAAGTGAAAACTTTTCACCCTTGTAACTTAGCATAAAGATGTCGTACAAAAAAATGATTTCATTAAAAAAATTATTTTTGTGGCATAGAATCTGAATCTGCAATAAAAAATGGGGGTTACTATTTAATATTTCGAAGTTGTCTCAACCCCATGCACGAGGGTTGGCCTTGTTAAAAATGACGTACAGAACGCATAGAGACATATTAAAAAGTATGAAAACGGAGACAATAAACGTATAGACTGCGTTTATTGTTTCCCTTATAATACGTGTGTTCTCTTTTCTGAATTTTCCAAATTCAAATTTTATAATACGCTATTAACTGTTAACTACCGTCAAACAGAAATCGCAATGAAGAATAATCGGCTACTTTCCGACCTTGCAAGTTAATATAATATTGTTTATTTTAAGGTTATTTATTTCTTTATCTATCAAGAATCACAAACAATTTTATGAGAGAAAATAAGAAATAAATTGATATGCTTTGATTCTGATGAGTTCGGGCGCGGTTCATGAACCGCGAAATCAATTAGAACCTTATAAAGGAAACTGTATATGTTTAAAATAACCAAAATTATGGTTACTAAGATTGTAAAAGCAGAAGTATTTTAAGGACGTATTGGCTATTAGGGCCGTACCATGTAATGCGAAGATACTTACAACATAAATCTAATTTGTATAAAGCAAGATGTCTAAAAAATGTTTATTATAAATATTAATGTGCATGAAGAAATTATTCAAGATGGTTTAAATTATTATAAACTATCATTATTCAATATTACAATTTATATACTTTAAACTTTCTCTTTAGCCGGCCATGATGAGGAAACTTAAAAAACCAAGCATGTAATAATTCAAAATGTTATCAAATTGTTCAAAATGTTACTCATTACGAGTATATTTAAATATTATATCATAATCAATGGTATAAGTATATAAAAGTATCAGTAATAATTTGGAGTTGCCACTTTTCTCTATTTTCGCGGTATTTTGATCGCATTTTTTAATGATATCTTTTTTATAAACCCATGAACAAACAATCTTTTAACAGAAATATTTGAAATAGAACCTTTAACCATTAACAAATTTTTATGAACCTATCACTGCTTTCCCTATTCTTTTAAGCGATTAGAAGTGGAATTTGTCGTCATTCCTATAACAGTGCATGTTAATTTAAAATTTACATAACCTTTGATAAAACCCATGAATCAGTTTGAAATTGTTTGCATTCATTTTTGAACATTATTTTGTCCCTGTTGAAAATAAAGTACATGATTTCTTACATGAGATTGTATGTCTCAAATTGGCGCGTAGAATTTCATATGAGATAACATATATGATCTCACATGAGATCAAGATTTGCTCTAAAATACATCTTCAATGAGATTTTATGTAAGATCTCAAACAGTCGCAATTACATTGAATAACGATTTAATCGCGTTCGTTTAAGATCATACATAAGATCTGATTGAACATTTAGTTTATATCAAATCTTGTAAAATCTCATGTGAGATTATATATTATATCTCACATAAAATCCTCTAATGTGAAATCTTATATACGAACTCATGTACTTTATTTTCAACAGGGGTACTTGTAAACATCCTTAAAAACCATAAAGTATGGTTATTTTTTGCCTCAACAACGTTTTTATATATCAATAACCATACCGAGAAAAATGTGATATTATAAAATTGAATCACTAATTGTAAACTAAAGGCATATACCACGTGCTGGTTCCAACTACAAGTAGTGTTACGAATTTTCGGAAGCACGTCAGTACAATCATGGCACGTTGCAACTTAAATGTATAAACATGGAACCAAAAATTCCTAGCACTGCTACTAGTTTCAATCAGTATGTTTTATATCCCTTCAGTTTACAATCGGTGATTCTATTTTATAAAATCACGTTTTTCTCAGTGCATTAAGAGTGATTGACCCGACTACAATTTATGCTTACATTGATAGAAATATTCATTCAATATTACCGAATTTTTTAGTAAACTGGGGATGTTAACACAGCGATGAAGAGTACCCTAAGGGAACACGTTAGTTGAAACAATGCTTTTTCAACGTTGATGATAAAGTTGATACAACGTAGATTCACCGTTGCGAAAACGGTGACTCAATGTTAACTCAACCTTCGAATGTCCGGTTGTAGTGAGTTGAATCTACGTTGACGGTTCAACGGTGAAATAACCTTTGAGTATTAGTTGAATGAGGGTTGAATCAACGTTGACAATACCGTTGAAACAACGTTGAATCAACCGTTGAATGTCAGGAGATATAACGTTGATTCAACGTTGACGGTTAAACGTTGAATCAACGTTGATAGATGGTTGATTGAGGGTTGAATCAACGTTAATATAGGGTTGAGTCAGAGTTGAATCAACGTTGACAGTTCAACGTTGAATCAACGCTGATAGTGGGTTGATGATTCAAGGTTGAATCAACGTTGATTCAACGTTATATCACCTGGCATAATTTGTGATATAATGTAATTTCGAACGTTGAACCGTCAATGTTGATTCAACTGTGAATCAACCCTCTATTAACGTTGATTCAACGTTGAATCCTTAACGTTGATTCAACTCTGACTCAACCCTATATCAACGTTGACTCAACCCTGAATCAACCATCTATCAACGTTGATTCAACGTTTAACTGTCAACGTTGAATCAACGTTATATCACCTGACATTCAACGGTTAATTCAATGTTGTTTCAACGGTATCGTCAACGTTGATTCAACCCTGATTCAACTAATACTCAAAGGTTGTTTCACCGTTGAACCGTCAACATTGATTCAACTCATTACAACCGGACGTTTGAAGGCTGAGTTAACATTGAGTCACCGATTTAGCAACGGTGAATCTACGTTGTTTCAACTAACGTGTTCCCTTAGGGGTATGTTACGATTTAATGACAAGTTTTCGAAATATCGATTATGTTGCCCAAAAAATTGGAGAAAGAGTGTCTAATAGTTCGGTAATTTTACGCCATTTTAACCTTACGTTCCCAGTTTACTAAAAAGTTCGGCAATAGTCAATACATCTTTTTTATCAATCCATTTCAACTATAAATAATTGTTATTATTACAACATAAAAACGATATAGAAGAACACGCGCATGTCGTGAGAGTTTAGCTCGCAATAAACAAAATCGGTTTCGCAGATTATTGCTACTTTGCAATTTTACTCGTACACGGGAAAAAATATTGGGTTGAGCACAGCATAAAAAATACATCAAGTAATATTAAGCTAATTCAGCACCATAGACCATGTTAAAAGAGCATGGTGTCACCTGCTACTGCATAACCTCCAAATGAACCATTCAAATCTAGAAACAAGCTTCCCTTGTAAAAAAAATCGATTAAATCCTATTACTGAATCGGCTAAATTTAATAGGATTTGATGTGAACATTGTCATTGCTAATTACCTATTAAATCTTATTAATTCTCATTACTTAATAGGAATCCTATTAACGAATGAGTAATATCACTATTTATTCAATCAGCATTTTCGTTATTAATTACGATTTAATTAATGATATATGAAGAATAGGATTTGATAGGTATATATCGCATTAATTAATGGTCTTATAAATTATTAAATCCTATTTCTTCATGTATCATTAAATGAATTGTAATTAATAACGAAAAGCCTGATTGATTAAATAGTGATATTACTCATTCATGAATAGGATTCCTATTAAGTAATGAGAATTAATAAGATTTAATAGGTAATTAGCAGTGACAATGTTCACATCAAATCCTATTAAATTTAGCCGATTCAGTAATAGGATTTAATAGATTATTTTTCCAAGGGAACATACCAAATTAAAATAAAATTTCAATTTAATAGAGTATAAAGTACACAATTTATCCTCAAGATATTAGAGTTTAAAGAACACAATTTACTCTCTGTCGCGATAATTCGAACACGAAATGGCAAGAAACGCCCGAAATACGTAATGCGCATACGCAGCTCGCGTGGAAAAAATCCATCTGGCATTAATTTAAGAATTGTTTCAAGAAACAGTCTGTTATTAAGCTGGATAAAGACTGGTAAGACTCTGGTGAAAGTCTGGAAACAATCTGGTTCGTAGTTTAATACTAGTCTGGCAATCAGTCTGGGAAATGGCCGCCTCAGCATAATGTTAAACTGTTGAAGATTTCTAAATCAGTCCGGTGAGTTTCTCCCCAGATCGCTGTCAAACGTTTTTCTTAAAAACGAAACGGTCGGGGGAATTTAACGCGAGAACCACGATTGCGAACCGAAAAAGTTACCACTGATCCACGGCGGACGCTAATTTAAACCTCCGCAATACTCTTTGAAACTTAGAATATATCTTTGTTTATTTCTAAGCATTCGAAGTGTCAACGAGCGTTCATTAAATTAAATCAAAATTTTAATATAATTCTTCTGATACCTGAAAATAATAAAATTTTCCTTTTATAATTCTTGTTCCCATAAGGTAGAAAATACGTTCCTCCTTCTTTCAAATTCAATTTTAAATTCTCAGTATTTATGACAGATGTTTTATCTTTTGTCCAAAAGACAGCAGCGTATTTTCCCATCATAGATGCTAAATAATATAAAATCATACTATTATAACGAAATGCATTATTGTATTAAATATTTTTTTCAATAACATTTAACAATAACAAATTCAACAGGCTGCCATTTTTAATTCATTTTTGTATAATTATTGTTACACTATGCAGAAAAAGAGCCACCTTATCTATATGAAGAAAAATTGTCCTTGAAAAAGCATCTGGCAAATGTGGAGACATTTTGCATAATATCTGTTTACAGAGTCTTATAAAGTGGTTAATTTGCTACAAAGGAAAAAAAAGCACAAAGCGTTACGTTGAATTTTCGTAAAGTTACACGCATTTTAACAAATAAACCATTTTCGAATGATTTCATGAATTTGGTATACTTTTCTACTGTGTATCTTTCGCATACGCACATAAATGCAATGGACGTGTTCGTGTGAATATGTGTGTATATGTGTGGATGTTATTCCAGGAAACAAAAGACGAATAGTTACGATTAGAAAATTTCGAAATTTTAATCGTAACTAAACGTGTATCTTAATCGTCTATGTACGATTCAAGCTATAGAGTCGCTATTCCTGTTTCAGGAACGTAACAAATATCTTTGCCTTTAACGGTTTTATACGAAACTATACCATTTACATATTTTTTATTTTCTTTCATGTGAAAATGATTGCATGTTAACAGTGTTTGAAATAGAAATGTAATCGTATTGGTACGAATCAAAATTTTAACTAAACAGTGCATGCAAGTTTCGATTTTGATGTTTGTAACGTACGTATACAAATGATTCAGTCTGTCAATCGTTTTTGAACGATATAACATTCACGATTTTGTTCGTAATCATTTGAAATACCTCATTCAGTTTATAAATGGCCTATCGTAACTATTCGTTTCTTTATTGTTCGTAATCATTTGAAATACCTCATTCAGTTTATAAATGGCCTATCATACTATTCTTTTCTTTACTGGGATACGCAGAATAATGAAGTCTGTGCATATGCAATTTCACCGCCGATATTCACGTTACTCAATGTGCACCACAAGGCTGCCGGTAGAAATTTGCACATCATGTGTGTATGTCTGTGTTTATTTGTGTGTGTGCGAGAGCATTTATTTGCGTGTGTGTGTGTGTTTATTTGTGGTCTGTTGCTCAATAGTGGGTATTTCCGCCTCGTTTCAGAATAATTTGCTGTAGACGTTGAGACATGTTAATTCAAGCCCTAATTGCATCTTGCAGAATAACATTCCAGATTTAAATTAATGCTTTACCTAGTTCTTCGAGATTTGTTGGAGGTATTGCCAAATCGTTTAATTACCAACCCATTAGGGCCCAAACATGCTCAATAGGGTTGACATCTGGGCTCACTGGTGGGTGAGGAAGAACATTGATAGTATTTTCTTTACACGGAGAAAATTTTGGCATGTAAGACATATTTGTACTGTTATTTCTAATATATTTAAGGTAAGGTTATAATTGGCTCAAATGACATGTTACTTGAAGTTATTCGACAGAAAATGACAGTTTACTCGAAAAATTAAACCTAATCTAATCAATCCATGCGCCTTATGTCAGTTGTTCCGATTCGGGACTTCAGGGCTCCCGAATCATTGGAAGTGAGCTGACTCGTAAAAAGTTCAATAAATGTACTATCAGGTTTGATAGTCTTACCTAAATTTTTTCTGTGTAGGAAATTGGCGTGTTATTTCTAAAATTTTCTGTTAAAAAGTTACTTTGGTTGTCCTTTGGCGCCACCTAGAAAAAATCATATAAATGCATCTTAAATACATTAAACGTAAATATTCAGACTTCACTTTAAGCAAAATTTCAAGTCTGTAGCTTCTATTTGACGAAGTTATAGAAGTTTGAAAATTGGCAATTTTACATCATAGCCAAGGTTGCTCTTTTTTTGTACGTAGTGTATACACACGGCAAACTTTTGACGCGACTGAGTCAAAACATTTCAAACTGATGCGATACAGTTTCAACAAGAAAGTAACTATCTTTATTTGATACAGAATCACCGCAGCCTCATCTATGTTATTACATTGTAATCATTATTTCGTGCTCTAATGAGCAATGTATGCTTTGCCGGTAGTTTGTATTACACATGTCACATAATTCGTAATTATTACAATGAGTGCAAAATTCTTCAAACGATTTGAATGTTTTTAACAAATTTCATCCTAGGTTAAAATTCACTATAAAAAAAGAAGATAGTAACAATCGATGTATTAGTTTTCTAGATGTCATGTTAAAAGTTGAGAACGACGGTCATATTATTACAAATTGGTACAGAAAGCTGACTTGGTCAGGCAGAGTACTTAATTTTAAATCCCATCATGAGATTAAACAAATAATTGCTATGATTTATAACATAGTTGATAAAGCTACACAATTATCACATGAGAAAATTTTTAATGATAATTATAATTTAATTAAAACAACATTAATTAATAATGCTTACCCCATTAATTTTATTAACAAATATATAAATCAACGGTTAAACATAAAGCATAGAAACACTGAAATAGCACCGGTAACTCAAGAAAAGCAATGTTATTTTATTTTACCTTACATTAATAAAGTGTCACACAAAATTAAAGAAAAATTAAAAAAATATAATATGAAAACTGTTTTTTACAATAATAATAAAAATGAGAAGTTTTTTGATAAACAAAAAGACAAAGATGATATTTATAATAAATCTAATGTAGTTTACAAAATTCCATGTGATAATTGTAATAAAGTGTATATTGGACAGACAAAACGTTATATTAAAACCAGAGTTTATGAACATAATTACAATGTTAAATCCTAAGGTACACTCCTCTTTGACGAAACATAAATTTAATGAAGGACATTGTTTTAATTATGAACACGTGAAAATTTTACAATCTGAAAAAAATTATAAAAAACGATTAACTGCAGAAATGATTAACATTTTGAGACATGATAACGTTGTCAATGAAAGAAGTGATATTGAAGGTTTGAGCCTAATATATCATAATCTTTTTACATAACGATTATTTATTATTCTGACTTTACCGATATCTCGTATTTCACTTTTGTATATATGAAGGTTTTAATTCACTGTTTACGAATTTATAAACGTATTATCATTTGGACCAGTGAACATAACGGCATTAGTATAATGTCTTCGATTATTATAAGTGTTATTATGTATTTATTTATTTTGACACAAATTTTTTGACAAATTATTTTTCGTCACACTTGCACGGGAAACGCCATTTCCCTCCCTAGAGAGTTTCGCAAAAATGGCATTTCCCGCTCACTCGTAACGAAAAATATCGTATGCGCCATGGGAAGTGATTGGAAAACTTCACCTTCGGGCGATTACAACCCTCGCCTTCGGCTCGGGTGGTAAACTTCGCCCTCAGGTGAGATTTTCCAATTCATTTCCCTTGGTGCATAATATACTATTAATCGGTAACAAAGAATTCTAACCTTATATGACATTTAAATTCTGCTTTGAAAAATATTTTCTGACACGATAGTATATTAAATACATTTGTTATTTGAAATTACTTTCTTACATTTTTGCATACACATTTTTGTATAACCTATCAAACATAACATGTCATGTGTCAGTCATAGCTTATGTACATACATTGGCAATAAAAAGTACAGTTCAACTTGAACATTAAAGTTAAACTGTAACTTTCAGCTGCATATAGCTGCAACTGACGTCAAGTATATATAGCTGAATTTTACAGAAAT
>JABFPO010000039.1:0-14887 GCA_022817385.1 Macroteleia sp. ZL-2020
AACTCTTATAATGAAAATGTTGGTAAAAAGAGGGTTCAAAAAATTCAGGTAGTAACGGATAGATGGCGCGGCATTCTGTTGCTAGATGTATATATATAAACGTCAATAGGTTCGATGCATCGATCTAATAACCAATCAGATTGCTAGATACATTTACGGCTACTTATGACAACCAATCAATCGGCCTGCATCGATGCTAGCATCTGGATTCCGTAAGAACCCCTTAGAGTCCTTTGACATTTGAATATGTATTTATAAAAAACGTTATTCTTAATTACTTTTTTATTATATAAAGAAGTTTATTAAAAAACTTTTCTATACCTAGACGTATGAACCATACATGTTAAATGCGTAAGAATCATGCATAGTGGATGAATTAATCATGTAAATAATATGCATGAAATTTATTGTCGCATAAACGACATAAATGTATTATGTTGATATGATATAATTATATCATATGTATGTTAACATAGGTATATCATACATGAACAATACGCATGAAGCAAGCATAATTTAATCTTCAATTTATTTGCTTCATTTCTAATACATAATAACAAGGACGCAACTTGTAACAATAATTGCGAAATGATGCTAAAATTTATTGTACAAACATTGTACAAAAATTGTAAAAATTTCCTAACTGGGTTCGCTGAGCGAAGTTTTTACACACTTTATCTTAAATTTTCCAACAAAATTAAAGGTGACAGGAAAGAGAATGTGGACAATTCTATACAATAATACCATTATTGACAATGATACCTGCAGATACCTGTGAGCCAGAGTTGTAACAACCTTTGGTCAGCTAAGCGGCTTATTGCAAGTGCAATAAATATATAACAACATTGAAGTGAACCGATGTAAATGAGAAAAAATATAATTGTATACACTCTTAGAAAAATTCATTTCTAACAAGATTTTTGGTTTCTTGAGCATATTCATTTGATTCAAATTGTATAATTTGTACTCAAGTTATTAATATTTTTTCTGTAGTAGATAAAAACTGGACTCAAGAATTTTAAATCTTACGAATCTTCGTTACCCAGGCAACCGAGGAAACTTAGGTTATAATGCAGGTTTTTAAAAATCTTGAGCCAAGAATTTAAGTTCCTCATGACCACCTGCTTTTTCACTTAGCGCTAGATGTTTTACATTGACTCAAATGACTTTTTCTAAGAGTGTAGCGTAAGACTTTTTCTTGCCAAATATGAAATATTTCTAAATTTCATAAATACAATACACAAACATAAAAGAATATATATAACTTCAATTTTACTTTTAAAAATAATCTCTGAGAAACTCTGAAAAATCCCATTTTTTAAAGGTTTTCAAATAAATTTTCAGAGGTTTTCAGAAAGATATTTTAACCAGGGTTCTCATGTTTTCAATGATATGCTCATCAATAAAATAATTTTTATTCCTCAGTACAATCCGAAAATGAACAAAATACTTAAAGTTACTTATTTATTAAAAAATACTCTTGGAAACTTTAAAACATTTTGTCAATAGTTTTTCTTATTACAAAAATTTTAAGTAGACGGAAACGCGATTTTTATTTTTAAAATAAGTTTAAAATTTGCCAGATAAACAAACAAACCTGTCAAATCAAAAATATATTATGTGCTGCGAAGTTACACTGGGAAAAATAATAAGTTAATTCAACTTAAAAATCCGTTAGCTGTATTTTAAAATTCGTTTGTATTAGCTTTGCAATAAAAGTAAAAGTTCAAAGTTGGGCTAAATATGTAAAACAGTTGATACGACATAAAAAAAGGTTGGGACTACTCGGTGACAGAATTAAATTAACTTTTCATGTTTTACTTTATCGATATAGTTAATACAAATTTTCTATTTTTCGCATTGTAGCTACTGTTGATCCCCTATGAGCGAATAATATTAAATAATATTATAGGTACATTATTGGTACATTATAATATTATAGAAATGTACCTGTAATACTATTTAATATTATTCGCTTATATAGGATCTTGTCATAGTTGGGAACTTGACGTGATGGGATAATTGCACCTATCTATATATATTTATACATTTGACCAAGAATCTGAAGTGAAAATTTAAAAATTCCTGATAGAAAATGGCGAATCCAAAATGTCAAAAATTTTGAATTACCGAATATATTATACAGAATTTCCGTTATATTTCGATACGCCGTAATACGAAAATATTCGCTTAAATCATAAACATTTCATTTATTCTGGTATTTCCTGATTGTTACGAAAGCAATATCACAAAAATTAAATCGGGAAATTGGTTCGATTTTCAGACATTTACGTTACGAAATCCATGTTTATCCCAAACAACAATTTTAAACCGGGATTAATCGGAAACTTTAACACGGGCAGTCAACAATGCATTTCACATTGAATTCACAGTGCATTCACAGTGAATTCACAAATGAATCACCTATGATGTGCTTTTTCCTCACTTTGTGAGTTCGTCATGAGTTTACCGTAATATAAAAGAAAAAAAATTGTTGTTATCTAAATTCAACGTTACTATTTGAAAAGAGATATAATAATATGTAGAAAGAGAGAAAGAAAATGTAAGAAAAGCAGTGGGACACATTATCGGACAAAACAAAAATTGTGTGGGTCGGGTAGGAATCGAACGCGCGGACCATGGGTTTCGAGCCGACGATCTTACCAGGATAGTACGACGGATGCTTGGTCGATGCATCTCAATACTCATAGATACGGAAAACAAAGTAACGGCATTTTAAAATCTTGCATTTTCTACTTATGATTACTACGATGATAACAATGAGGTTTATTAAGTTGAAATTAATAATAGATTACATGTACTTATTAATAATTACATTTCTTTATTTGTTTTAAAATTTTTCTAATACAAAATAAATATCTATATTTAGAAATTCACATAATTACAACAAATGAATAATGGTATGCCATTATTTAAATAAATTAATTTAAATGTTTTCTCTATTTGTAATCATTACTACTATGTAGCATTATAATAATAATAATATACTCTAATATCATTTTATTATATATTTTTTATAGTTAAATCAACACAAATATTGTATTTTATTTTGGAATTTTGTGTAATTTTTCATTGCAAATTTGTTTATTTTTTAATATATGAAAATTGTTTATTACTTAGTACGTACATAATTTTATTAATAAAATAAAATGTATATCATTTTATTAATAAAATTATGATATAAATGACTGGTATAATAATAAATATAATTTAATAAAATCTTTGTAAATTACTGTAACATTACATTTGTCATACAGTATATTAAAGACGAAATATATAAATTATTATTATTTGAATCCATGAATATTTATAAAAAATTTTAAATGTATAATTATATTTAGTTTTATTGTTTATAAACATAAAGCAGTAACTTTGTATCTCAAAGAATGCAAACAATAAGATCATACACTTTATTTTATCTGGCCATCAAGAAACATTTCCCTATAAAGTGAATAATATTACACTGAAAAAAGTATAACTGAAATATTTACTGTTTTTAACAGTACGGAAAACATATGTCTGCTAAAATAGAACTATGACTGGTAAAACAGTAACATATTACTGTTAAAAACAGTAAATTATTATCTGCTTTACCGTAATTAGTATCTGTTTTACCAGCGAAAGTTATATTTTAGCAGACATATGTTTTCAGTACTGTTAAAAACAGTAAATATTTCAGCTACATTTTTTTCAGTGTATTTATGCACTTGGGTGAGGACGGTTATTGATAATTACCGCCCTTGGGCGGTAAAGTACCAATAAAATTACCACCCTAGGGCGGTAATGAATCAATAACCACCCTCTCCCTCGGTCCATAAAACATTGTAACCACCTCGGTCGCAAGCTCCCTTAGTGTATAATATACTATTAATATTAAAATAATCTTAATATAACGTACCAAAAATATTATTTTTAATACTAAATTAACTTTAAAATAATATTACAATATTGTTATATAATAAACCTGGTATGTTTTACTATTATTATTTATCGCCTCGAAAAATTTGTTGTCTTTTTAATTTAATATTATTTTAATATTAATTTCTCACATTTTTAAGAATCAAAATTTTCACTATTTTAGATTCGTTATTGAATTTTATTTTGAAATTCTGACTTCAAATTTAGAACTTCCGCATATATAATATATATATTACATATGTTATATGTGGGATATAATGTTAAATTAGACATGAAAAACCCAAAATGGCAACCATTTTCATTTTTAGTTGTTAAAAAAGTTAAAATGATATTATTTTAACATTATTTTTATATTTTTATAATATGAATATTATATTAATTTAACATTACTTAAATATTAAAATAATATTTGTATAACGTACCAAAAATATTATTCGGTTATATGGTATTGAAGTATCTTCAACTGTCTTTGTTGACATAACATGTAAACAAATAAAGCTCTCTTTGTTGTACACATTATTTTACGAGATACTTCAATAGCCTATAGGATTATAATAAACTGGGACTTTTAATACTTTTAGAGTGAATATTATTTATAGATGTAAAAGAAGGAAACCAAAACAATTATTATTCAACCACAGTAACCTAGAAAAGAACGTTATTTGTGTTAAGTTTTTTATATAATTCAAATCAACTATATACTGAGGGAAAAATTACATGAAAAATTACTACATTTCAAAGCACTGTGTACTCATTTGAGAAAAAGTAAGTTTTTACTATGAAAAAGAGTGAAAACCCTGGTAAAAATTAAAGTCTGAAAAAACGCCGAAATGCGCTGAAAAGTCTGAAATGTCCAAATTTCATGAGAAAACTCATGAAATTTGAAATGTACAAATATGTACATTCCCTAGTAGTAAATATCAGCAAAAGATATCCTGAGGATCTCCTATAGATGTAATTTTTCAAAAAGACGTCTTTAGGATATCCTTAGGATATTTCTTGCTGACATTTGCTACTAGGGTTCAATTTCATGAGAAAACTCATGAAATTTGAAATGTACAAATATTTACATTCAATTTCATGAGAAAACTCTTGAAATTGGGACATTTCAGACTTTTCAGCTCATTTCAGCGTTTTTTCAGACTTTAATTTTTACCAGGGAAATATATGTATTTCATAGTGAGTCATCATACATAAATCGAATATTTTACTACTTTTCATAGTAAAAACTTTCCTTTTTCTCCAATTAGTCCACAGTGCTTTGAAATGTAGTAATTTTTCATATAATTTTTCTCTCAGTGTAAAAATATATATAACAAATTGCATCGAAATATAATACCGCATACAATATTAAAATAGCGATAATTTATAATTCAATTTATTAAAATAATGGCATACCATTATTCATTTACTGTAATTATTGCGATTTTTAAATATAGACATTTATTTTCCCTTGTGGAAATTTTTCTCTAACAAATATCTAACATTTTCTAACAAAACTCTAACATTCTCTGTTATAAATAAGAAATATAAAAAAATCACAATATAAAAAAATGCAAATTTAACTAACATATACGCAAAATGATTCAATCTAAAGTTAATCTAATAACAGTGTATAAAATAATTCTGCCTTTAATTTTGAACCTTTAATTTCGAACGTTGAAATCGATAAACTATATACATAAATTCAAGTTGTGAAAAACTTCCAGTGAGAAAGTTCTTTATTTACAAATTATATTACATATTTAATTATTTCTACATCGTAATTTTCCAAATCTTTAATAAGTTTAAAGAATTATTTTTTTCATAACATTTAGTTCCAAATAGATATTAAAGTGAAGATTAAATTGAAATACTTGAAAAATGTAAGATTTAACCAATTTATTTACAAAAAGGATTATTAAACAAAAAAGGATCACAACAGCGTCACGTGACCGACCGAATTGCGCCGAACCTATTGAATGATTTCGGCACTGTTCGTTCTCGTTGCTCTTCTACAGACTGCTGCTAGCACTCTGTTTTTCGCTGTATTGCCTGTAGCCGTTATCTAACTTGAAAGTTTTACGGGCTTATAAACCTTTTTGTAAAGAAATATACCTGCTAAACTACCAAATGCATCCTTACATTTCTTTTATAATTTAAAGACCAAAAACTTGTTGAACAGACTAAAATATTGTAAAGTATCTTTATTATAATACGACGTTTGAGTCGATGGAGATAATCTTCATCAAGTCATTACCCTGCTTGTTTAATTGTAAGTTCGATTAATTGTAATCTCGATGAATTGTAAATTTGATGATATGTATGTTTGATGAAATTTAAGATTGATGAAATGTATATTTGATGAAACGTTTTAATAAAATGAGTATTGATGAAATGTATGTTTTATAAAATGTATGAATTGATGAAACTTAACAATATTTATTTTTCAATGCTTAAAGATTTTCACCAGTGTCTATAGGTAAAAAATTATAAATAATAAGAAATTGCTTAAACTTGAATAATATATTAAACATGAGTAAGAATTCCTGAAGTGGTACCCTCAGAAACCACAGTATATAGAAATGTAATTATTTTTATATGGTTAAATAGTGTATAATATGTTAAGATAATTCCCATATTTTTGTTGCAATATATTAATTATTTTTAAAGTTATAAATAAATAAAGTTTTGTAACACATTTTTTTGATTAATTATCATCCAAAATTAAAGTTGTCAAAAATTTGCGTGTACTCGACGATATCATCAATTTGTACCAAATACTGATTGTCAACTGGTGTGTAAAATATTTTCTGAAGACTCGAAAAGCTTCACAAATAATGTTGTAAAAAAGTCACCGAAGTAATAAAATTTTGGTTTATTAAATATTATATTGTAATTTGACACCTTTATTGAATATTAAAATAATCAAAATAAATCATAACACGCTCATAACTATGACACAATAAGAAATTTGTTTTTTGAAAGCCTAAAAAACTATTGTCACGCTAATATACATGAGAAATAATTATAGTAAGTTAAAAAATGTCGATAATCGAATCGGATGCGCGCGAGCGTCGGAAATCGCCTGAACCTGTAAGGTATCGCACGCTTGAACGCGTGTGCGGCGCGACAAAATCTACTATAGCTTTCAGTATTATTAATGTTACAAAAATCTGATTCAACCAAAAGTTTCGAAATTGTATTTAGTTTATTGGCATATTACTTTTTTTATTTTTAAGTCATTGAGAAAGCTAAAAAAATTGCATTTTTTAATGGAAAAGTAACGTATTTTTTACAAATAATTTTTGTTTTTTAATTTACTATCATCAATTTATTTCTTGTACTTTTTTGTATAAAATATGTAGTTGACGCAAATTTTTGACAACTTTAATTTTGGATGATAATTAATAAAAAAAATGTGTCACAAAACTTTATTTGTTTACAACTTTAAAAATAATTAATATTTTGCAACCAAAATATGAGGATTATCTTAACATATTATAGACCATTCAACCATATAAAAATAATTACATTTCTATGTACTGTGGTTTCTGCGGGTACCACTTCAGGAATTCTTACTCACATATAAGCATATATTTAAGTATAATATTTAATTTTAAGAATTGCACTAAACCGGTTTTGCACAATTAAAAAGTGAAAATGTAAATCTTATGTTTTACTTAATATAATCTGGGTCCAACAAACTTTTTAATAACTTTTAAGTGGTTTATTGCAGCTTCTTGAAAAAAATTATTAAAAAAGAGTTATTAAGCATACTTAAATATATTCTTATTGATTGTAATATATTTAAGATTCAGCAATTTATCATTCTTTTTAATTTTTCCCCTATAGGCACTGATAAACATCCTTAAATTTTGTATCTGTTTTATTGGTAGCAGAAATACAACGAAAACTTTAATTTTTATCAAAATTTTTTCGTTGTTTAAAGCCAAAAAATATTCTATATGTAATTATCTACAAATTCACATTTGAGAACTTTCAATTTTTTTGGTAGCCTCATCACAATTTATTTTAATAACACAGAGACAATACAATATATTATAAACAATTGATATTTAATATTACTGCATAGAAATTGTGCTAATACTAATAAATACTTACCCTACCAAGAAAGTACAACGTTGGCCCAACAGTTGGCATGTAACGACGTTACGCCGGCTAGATGTATGAGCCAAGGTTGGCACGACCGTATTTTACAATTCTTGGCATATGGCATTGGACCAATGTTGGTCCAACGATGGGCAACGATGGTTGGTTGGAACAACGTTGGGCCAACGATGGGACGATCGAAATTTCTTGGTAGGGTATGCATATGAGATAGAATGTTTAGCTGTATTTGGGCTAAATTAATTGTATAGCAAAAATAGTATGAAAAAAAATATATATCCAATAAGCCAGTAATATTTTTGGTACATTAAAGAAATATTATTTTAATATTTAAATAATATTAAATTAATATTAAAATAATATTAAAATAATATTCCAGAAATACCCTAGTAAAACAAAACATATAGGAACATATAGTATATAGTTGACAGTATATTGACAATATATTGCTAATTTTAAAATGAAACATATATTAATAATATATGAACCATATATTAAAAACTATATTATTTCATAAACATTATATTGTCAATATATTATCCATATAATGTCAATATATTGTTCTTATACTGTTAATATATTGTTACTATATGGTCCCTATATTGTTACTCTATATGGTTCCTATACACTGAGAGAAAAATCTGGTAACCATTACAATAATTTACTAGTAACCAACCGGGATAGCAATAATTTTTTGTAACAATTACATTACAATATTTTGTATTGGTTACTAAAAAGTTAAGTAAATGCTACAATAAAAGTGGTATTATTTAATTTATTATTGTTTAAAATATTAATAAAATATTCAAATTTGTTCAAAATTAAAATATTTTTTTAAATTATTAAAAGTTACCTAACTTTTTCCAAAATGTTCAATAATTCTCATTTTTTTTAATACTTCGGAATTTAAAATAATCAAATTTTCAATAAATTTTAATTTTTACATTAATTATTCAAATTTTTTAAGTTTAATAATAAAACTGTATATTCATACAAACTATGTATAGCAACTATGACATAAATGAATAGTAACCTTTACAAAATATTTAATGAAAGTACTGTAATGTAATCATTACAAGATAAATTTGTATGCGCTACTAGGAAATAGTAGCAAAGAAGGCAAAATTGCTATAAGACAGTATGATTTTGTAACTATTACATGGGAAATTTTTCTCAGTGATATGTTTTGTTTTGCTAGGGTATTATATGTCATTTTGTAACAATATTATAACCCTGTGAAAAAAATAATGGTCAGATCTAATGGAAGATCTAACATGAGAACAGATGTGACAATTTCGAATAAGATCGAATACGAGATTTAACATTAGATATGATGAAAAAATTTAATTGTAATAAAATCTAATAACCAATCTAACATGAAAATCTGAAGTACGAAAATTTCTCATACAAAACCTTACATGGAAATTTAATATTAAATTTTAATTCAACAATATATTTAAATGTAAGGTCTTGTATGAGAAATTTTCGTACTTCAGATTTTTTGTTAGATCTGTTATTAGATTTCATTACAATTAAATTTTTTCATCATATCAAATGTTAGATCTCGCATTCGATCTTATTCGAAATTGCCACATCTATTCTCATGTTAGATCTTCCATTAGATATGACCATTTTATTTTTCATAGGGAAAATTAAAATAATATTATTGCAACGTATTTTTTGAAACTGAAAATCAAAATGGTCGTCAAACGATATATACGGAGATTGTAAATTTGACGTCAAAATTTTAAAATTTCTGATAGAAAATGACGAATTCGAAATGGCAAAAATTTTGAATTTTAATAAAATATTAAATTAATATTAAAATAATATTTAATTAACGGTACAAAAATATTATTCAAGGCGACGTATAATATTAATTTAATATTATTTTACATTATTTTAATATTAAAAGTAATATTTTGGTACGTTCACTGAGACAAAAAGTCATTGATAAGAGAAAAAAAATATTATCATTCTAATAATATCTATATTTTTATACAGATGTTTCTGTAATAACAATATATACTGTATTAACAATCATATTTACGTTTGCTGTTTCCATAATTCCATATTGCTGTTATAAAAATAAAATATTGTTAATTTGCGTTCCAACAATAATTTATTGTTCCTATAAAAATATTTTTATCAATACATAAAATAAATATTAATACCACTTAAATATAATATTTTTATATAAAAACTATAGTTGTGGTAAACATAAATATGGGTTATAAAAGTATAATTGCATTTATTACCGCAATAATATAATACAGTTGGAACGTTATAGTTGTCATTAAAATATTATTCTCTGAGTGTTATATTAATATTATTTTAATATTAAATAATATTATTAATTTATATTAAGGTAACTACTGTGATGAAACATAAGTGGAACAATTTTCTGGTGTAAATGATTGTTGATATAATTTAGTCAAAGAAATTGTTGGTACGTTATTCGACTATTTTCAATACATATCGTGCTAATTTAAAAACATTGATGAATCAGAAAGATTTTACGGCGAAACTCTCAGTTTGTTTCCTAAATGAATGAACCGTTCGGGCCGTGCGTCCCAACTGTTGGGCGCATCGGCACATGCGCCTGAATCGTTTATTGTCTACTTCAGTATGACAACTATTTGACACATGATATAACCTACAGTAAATGTTTCCTCTCTTCAAGGAAGTAATAATTTAAATATAATAACGTCAGTTTAAACTAAATTGTCTTTTTATAAACAAGGTTTTTGAGATAGTTTTTAAGTAACTGAAATTTTTAAGTTCATTCAAAATATTATTCTATTCCAAAATACAACATTAACTAAATGATGCTGGTATTTATCATTTATTAACAATTCAGTTAAGGTTGATGTTATCGAAAAATAAATTATGTGTTTGTTACAAACCCTTATATATAGACATATATAATATTTCATGTGCCAAAGGTATTTTTAATATTAACCTCTTTCCGAGGGCGTACTTTTCGGACCTCTTCGTTTATCCACAAACATCTCTATCGGGTTTCTTTGTTTGAGCTGTAATCTACCGCTAGCGCACCAGAATATTAAATTAGTTTGTATAGAACGAATGATTTATGCATTTTAAAAACAAAAACAAAGTAAAATATTTTATAATTTCTTTTAAAATTAAAAACTTGAAATTTGTATATAATACATAATTATAATAATTATATTTGTAATATTTTATTTCTTTATACAAGGGTTATTAACAAATACATACTTCTTTATGAATAACTACACCTTTAATTTAATATTTATTGAATGATAAAAATATTTATTATTTAATTAATTTTATATTTTAATGCAGAATAATATTTCGAATGAATTGTATTTTGCAATAAACTAAACTTCTTTCTCTTATTCTTTACATCAATCTGACTCAAAAATCTAAAATTTAAATAGAAGTAAAGTAAAAAGTGTAATATAAAAAGTATTAATTTTTAATTAACAGGTAAATCATTTAATAATAATGATCGCCGTGCTTAATGTCCTTGAAGAGATAAAAAATTTGCCAGGTTTTATGATCTGTCAACTAATTTTGTAATATTTCGTTGACGTACAACTGCCGGGCAAAAGTTTCCGGACAAAACACGTGTATCCGCGTAAATATGTTTAATTATTTTTTAATAACAAATTACACTCTCATGCTGTTAAAAACAGTTTAAAAAAATCGTTTAAATCGAAATAAAAAATGTTGAAGTAAGCGAAAAAACGCGATTGTATATCGAGATTAATTTCAGTGCTTCAGAAAACAAAAATTTTGCATTAAATTTTTTTTTATAATAGTGTATTTTGTTATAACAAAGTTTCGAAGTTAGGCGTAAAGTATGTGCGGGCGTATGTTGTTCGAGTGTTTAATTATAGTTTGTTTATTGTGCGGAAACTTTTGGCCGGCAGTGTACATCACAATAATATTTACATGTATGTATGTAATAGTAAATCAAAATTTGCATGTCAATTTAATTAAATATATGTTATTTAAATAAATGGTACGACCATTAAGTAGATTAATAGTTGTTCATTATAAAATGAACTAGAACGAACATAAACAAATTGCTTGCTTATATTGAACTGTTTTTTAAAGAATGTATTTATTGATAAAATAATTCGAACTTCTTTCACTATCCAGTGACTCAGTTATAAAGTATCTTCTTACGTGAATTGAATCCTTTATATAAACAATGTATTTGTTTTTTTTAAACCGAATATTTATAAATAATTAAATTCTTTAAACTATTTTGGGCTTGTTTCGATAACAAGTGAACTAATTTTCAAATTTATAAGCACTTGAAAGAGGCCTAACATATAAACAATTTGTTTATGTCAAGCAGTTCTGTATTTTATTACATTTAGTCCTAAATTTTGTTTGGACTTTGTTCTCTATCTAGTGAACTAATTTTCAGGTATTTTTTACTTGATTTAAGTCCTTTGTGTAAACAATTTATTAGTTTACACAAAATCTATTATTAATTAATTATAAAACTATATAGTTACACTGTTTCTGGGTCTAGTTCGCTAACCCTTGGACAAATTTTCAAGTTTGAAAGCACTTGAAAGTGGCCTGACATATAAACAATTTGTTTATGTGAAACAGTTTTGTAATTTATTATTTTTAGTACTAAATTTTGTTTGGACTTTGTTCACTATCTAGTGAACTAATTTTCAGGTATTTTTTACTTGATTTAAGTCCTTTGTGTAAACAATTTAATAGTTTACACAAAATCTATAATTAATTAATTATAAAACTATAGTTAAACTGTTTCTGGGTTTAGTTCGCTAACCCTTGGACAAATTTCCTAGTTTGTAAGCACTTGAAAGTGGCCTGACATATAAACAATTTGTTTATGTGAAACAGTTTTTTAATTTATTATGTTTAGTACTAAATTCTGTTTGGACTTTGTTCACTATCTAGTGAACTAATTTTCAGGTATTTTTTACTTGATTTAAGTCCTTTGTGTAAACAATTTAATAGTTTACACAAAATTTATAATTAATTAATTATAAAACTATAGTTAAACTGTTTCTGGGTTTAGTTTGCTAACCCTTGGACAAATTTTCAAGTTTCTAAGCACTTGAAAGTGGCCTGACAAATAAACAATTTGTTTATGTGAAACAGTTTTGTAATTTATTATTTTTAGTACTAAATTTTGTTTGGACTTTGTTCACTATCCAGTGAACTAATTTTCAGGTATTTTTTACTTGATTTAAGTCCTTTGTGTAAACAATTTAATAGTTTACACAAAATCTATAATTAATTAATTATAAAATTTTAATTAAACTGTTTCTGGGTTTAATTCGCTAACCCTTGGACAAATTTTCAAGTTTCTAAGCACTTGAAAGTGGCCTGACATATAAACAATTTGTTTATGTGAAACAGTCTTGTAATTTATTATGTTTAGTACTAAATTTTGTTTGGACTTTGTTCACTATCTAGTGAACTAATTTTCACGTATTTTTTACTTGATTTAAGTCCTTTGTGTAAACAATTTAATAGTTTACACAAAATCTATAATTAATTAATTATAAAACTATAATTAAACTGTTTCTGGGTTTAATTCGCTAACCCTTGGACAAATTTTCAAGTTTCTAAGCACTTGAAAGTGGCCTGACAAATAAACAATTTGTTTATGTGAAACAGTTTTGTAATTTATTATTTTTAGTACTAAATTATGTTTGGACTTTGTTCACTATCTAGTGAACTAATTTTCAGGTATTTTTTACTCGATTTAAGTCCTTTGTGTAAACAATTTATCAGTTTACACAACAGCTATTATTAATTAATTATAAAACTATAGTTAAACTGTTTCTGGGTCTAGTTCGCTAAACCTGGGACAAATTTCCAAGTTTGTAAGCACTTGAAAGAGGCCTAACATATAAACAATTTGTTTATGTGAAACAGTTTTGTAATTTATTATTTTTAGTACTAAATTTTGTTTGGACTTTGTTCACTATCTAGTAAACTAATTTTCAGGTATTTTTTACTTGATTTAAGTCCTTTCTGTAAACAATTTAATAGCTTACACAAAATCTGTGATTAATAAATAAAGTGGCCTGACATATAAACAATTTGTTTATGAGAAACAGTGTTTTAATTTATTATTTTTAGTACTATATTTTGTTTGGACTTTGTTCACTATCCAGTGAACTAATTTTCAAGTATTTTTTATTTGATTTATGTCCTTTGTGTAAACAATTTATTAGTGTTCACAAAATCTATGATTAATTAATTATAAAACTATAGTTAAACTGTTTCTGGGTTTAGTTCGCAAACCCGTGGACAAATCAAAATTTTGCATTGTTTTAAAAGGATATCGTATACAAAAATTCTATCATTTAAATGGTGATATAAAACATGCATATAATAAATTTATTATCGTATAGATAGTAGTGACAATATCCCTTTTCTGTGAGATGGATATATTATATTCTATATATATATGTAGTACATTTCACTTTCTCAGTGAAAAATTTTATCGTGAAAAGCGATTTACTTTTACTGCTTCTACTGTAATATTTATCTACGGCGCCATCTACAGATTTTCAATGTTGTTATATACCGGTATTGTCGGTATAAAACAACGTTGGATTTATACCTGGCTCCGTTTCGGAGTTGTCAATCGCGTTCAACATGCCCTTAAGTCACTGCTGTCGCAATCGAATTCTTTTTAAATTTACATTACTTTTCATGGATTAAACCAAAATACATTTTTGAATAAATGTTTTACCCAAAGCATCCCTCATTATATTTCTTCATAAAAGTATAAAAAAATAATTAATTGTTCAATATAACTGCGAGGTATCACTGTGAAATGTTTTAT
>JABFPO010000040.1:0-14695 GCA_022817385.1 Macroteleia sp. ZL-2020
AATAATTTTGCTGAAATAAAATAGAATTGAATAGATGTAAGAGGAATTTTCATTTATCAAATGTATCAAATTTACTTAAATGTGAATCTGAACTTTACTTTTCATTCACGTAAGCAAAATCAAATTGAGTGCGTTCGTTTCTGAATAAACTAGATTTTCTGTATTAACGTAAATTGTTGACATATATTCTGACAATTTAATTTTAATATAATTTTCTAATTCTACGATATATATAAATTCCAAACGCAGAAACAAAAATCTAATTTAATAGCTTACGTATTTGAAAATCATGAAAGTTGTTTTAGTATAAATTATTCTTCTTTATTTTGCAAATTAAAAAGCTGATGAATATATATGCGAAAAAATAGAAGCTTTACAGATCGGATTTTATTCTTTTGTAGAATTTAATATTACAAAAGTTGGAAAATAAAACAAATTGAGAAAACGAGATAAAAAGTAACATTTATTTAATCCTATTCGTGCTTCAATAAAAACGTTTTACATAAAAAAACTGTTAAAGAAATGAAGATTTTTAATCATTTTTCTGTTGAACTAATGTTCTTATCATCTTACCACAAATGTAATGATTAATGTATAGTTTTAAAAAAAAGAATATAAATTTGTAAAATGCAGAAACATAAATTTTGTATAGATTGACAAAAAAATAATATGAAAATTTAATATGTTAAATATTGATTTGATCACATAGAAGTAACTTAATGATTTTTATTATTTATAGTATTAAATTTTATTTTTTTAAATAACAAAAATTACTGGTTTTTGTATTAAAACATAATATTTAAGTTAAAAAAGGAAAAAAAAGAATTTGCTGAATTAGCACGACGCATGTGTTGTGACGACACAAGATACCGCAGCGATATCGATGGGAGAAAATGTTCACTGGGAACCCGTGTTAAACTTTCCTAGTAATTCCGCAAAAACTATTTTATCCAGAATTTAACGGAAATTTGCAACGGAGATTTCCGAATTATTCCGGACTTTTCCGAATTATGTGCACAATTCAAAATTGTGGTCATTTCGGATTGGTCAGTTTCTATTAGGAATTTTGAAAATTCGATGTTCTATTCGAGACATATAACCAGAGATGTACATTTTAGTAATTGTCAATTACTTTTCTAGTAATTACCATTAAATATAATTGCCAATTAATTAATTAAATCTAATTGAATAATTGAAAAAATTTTAATTAATCAATTAATTTTAATTAAATAATTGAAATTTTTCAATTAATTAATTATTTTAATTAAATTCTTTCAATTAATTAATTATTTTAATTAAATAATTGTTTTTTTCCCAATTAATTAATTATTTTAATTAAATTTTTTCAATTAATTAATTATTTTAATTAAATAATTGAAAATATTCAATTAAAATATTTAATTAGTGGAAAATTTAACTATGTAATTAAATAATCGAAAAGTATTCAATTACAAAAACTAATTAATAAAAGAAAATTTCATTATTTCATTAATAATCATGTATAACAGTCTAATATTATCAATTTATGCAAACTGTTGTTGTATCTTTTTATAAATTTTATTTAAAATCACTCGTTGAATTTCAATGATATAACTGAAAACCTTGATAAAAAAAAGTACAAAAAATTCATATTGCATAGATTGTTCTATTTAATTATGAAACATTTGAAATATAAATACACTGTTTATAAAAAAATGCATCACTTTCAAAGTAGTGAGATTTACTCAAAACATGATAAAATTGAAATCAGTGAAAAACGTCTGGAGATATGTTCATTATTTATCATTTGAGTTCAAGTAAACCTTTATTGGTCTCAAATAAGCCTAGTTATAATACTTTATAATGGGACATCTTTAGAAAGTAAAAAAGTTATAATTTTAACTGTTATAGTTAAAATATTATACTCGTGAGATTGACAGCACTCGTCCACATTCAACAATTTTCTGTACTCATTCAACATATATTTTTTGAAACTCATGCAAGGAAACGGTGTTTTTCTGAACAATTTTTAATGCGTAAAGTGACAAAATGCAGCACAATTCGGAAAAAGAAATCAGAGTAACAAAAAATGCTTTTCTGTACAGCTAGGAGTACGGAAAGAATATTTATACAAATATTGAGTGTTTGCTCAGCTATAGTTAAATTGTTATAAACAGTTAACAACACACAGAAAAATGTTAGAAGAAAAATTATTATACCATCTAGGTGCTGAACTATATCGTTGTCAGATAGCCAAAATTTTACTATACCACTATTAAAATTTTTCTAATATGATGTACTAAAATTTTTTATTGTTTTTGTGATAAAATTACTCTATCGTTTAAAAATTTGTATAATATCATATTATACATATTGTTATAGTAGTATAGTAAAATATTGGCTATATGATAACAATATCATTCAGCACCCAGATGGTTTAATAATTTTATTCCACTCAAAAACAAAATGTATTGGTACCCCTGCGGGGTACCAACACACTTTTTTTTCTCGTTGAATAAAATATCGTATTTAACTCGTGAAAAAGCATAGTTAAGTTGGCAGCCCTTCGGGCTGCCAACATAAACTTACTTTTCAGTCGTTGAATAATATACTATTTCTTCTTACTTTTTCCTGCGTGAATAAATTTTTATGTATAGGAATGCAAACATCGAAAATTAAAGAACAGATTTTTGGCACACTAAGGAATATTTCAATAAATGTTGAGTATTTGCATACTTTAGAGTTTATTGTTATAAACATTTGTTGCAAAAAATTAGTAATAACATTTTATCTATAGATATCCCAATTGAAAAATACTATTAGAAACATATACAAACCATTAGATCCGTATACAAAACACTGACAGAAACCGCCTAGATACAGTTAGGACTATCGTAAAATAATTTGTATATGGATTTGCTCATTCATACATTTAAATACTTATAGATACTTATGAAATGCATATAGATACATACAAATACTATTAAGGTGATTTTTCAATTCTACTGTCACGGAATTAGTGTCTTTTTTATTTATATTGTTTATATTGACATAAATAATATGAAATACAATCCAAGTATTCTTTGATAATGGGAGAATAATTTCAATAAAAGAGTATAATTCTGAAACTTATTTTGGCCGCTGTAACCTCCCGCGTTTTTTTGCCACCTAGAAAACGGGGAAGGTTACTCAGCTAATAAATAATAACAAAAAAGTATTTTATATAGGTAACAATGTTTTAAACAAGTGAGAAAATGTCTGGATTTACTTACAGTGCTTACTTGTCTGTATTATTAGTATTAATTAAAATATCGTAATCTAGTATCTTTTGCCTGAAGAATCACCTTAAGAATTAGTCACAGAAAACGCATAGAGACTTATAAATACCAATAGAACTGTTTCTAATAGTATTTTTCAACTGGGAAGTCAAAAGTTACCGGAAAAACACGTAAAAAGTCCAATAAAAACACGTAATAAATTATATAAAAAATTGTATACTTTTTTCGACAAACTAATGAGAATTTTCAATTAAAATAATTAAATAATTAAAAGTATCAATTAACATAATTAAGTAATTGAAAATTTTAATTACTTAATTAAATTTAATTAACTAATTGACTTTTTTTAATTTTAATTTTTTAATTAAATTTAATTCAGTAATTAAAATTTTCAATTACTTAATTAAAATTAATGTAATAATTGACAATTTTTCAATTATTTAATTAATTTTAATTAAATAATTAGCAATTAAAATAACTTTAATTACTTTAATGGTTAATGGTAATGGGCCAAAATGCACATCTCTGCTTGTAAGTAATAATCCGTGTAATAATGTAGGAGACACATTTATTGCGAGTTTTCATCTAATAACTATACAATTTTAAACTTAATGATTAGTTTCAACTGCTGTTTAATTATATATATACATATGTAAATGTTTTAATATTTAAGATATGTAGCATATATGTTGTCATAAATGGGACATGTAGGTCCACATACATAACCCATATGTCATATATATGTGCTATATATATCGCATATATGGTCGCTTACATATAACACATACATCTCACAAATATGGTGACATATATGTATCATACATGTAGCATATATGTTTCAAAGTATACCCAAAAATTTAACCCACATATGTAACTTGTATGGTCGCTTATAGATATATGATATACAAGGTTCGTCTATAAGCAACATTTTCTCATCGGAAAAAGGAGATACATGAAAAAGTTTTAAACAAAAGTTATAGAATTTCGAAAGGTCCATCTATCTGTGCTAAAATTAGTTACCCACCACCCATCCTTATGAGTGAAGTTTAAAATCTTAAATGGGAACCTCCTGTGGTGCAGATTCGGATTCTACACCACAATTGCATGGTTTTTGACGAAAAATTTTTTTGTACAACAAGTCTATGCGAAGTTATATATATAAAACAAAAACCTTGATTCGTCAAGAAACTCGTACTTGCGGTGTAGAATCCTAATCTGCAATTAAAAATCGGGGTTCTCATTCAGGATTTCAAAGTTACCCCATACCCCACCCATAAGGAAGGGGGGGCTAATTTTAGCACAAATAAATGCCCCCCTCCAAACCCTATAACTTATGTTTAAAACTTTTTCGTGTATCTCCTTTTCCCGCTGAGAAAATGTTGCTTACAGATTAAAAATACCTACGCTGTATATATACGCCGTATACATGTTACATTTATGGTATATTATACATAAATAGTAATACAGGATTAGTTGAAATTTCTATATTTTATAATATATAATGATAAAGAGACAAGAAAAATTATTTTCTGAAGTAAAGGTACTCCTATCCACGGAGTTTACAAATCCACGGTAATTACAAATCAACCTTTTTCGATGATTTTAAATATTTCTTAACTAATTGAATATTTTTATTCTGTCATTTAAACATTAGCACAAAAAGCAATAGTAACATGTATATGAAATCGTTTACAATATAGAAAACGTATATAATTTAGTGACATGGAAATTACAGATATAAAATCTAACTTTTATGTTTTTTAATTTACAAACACATATAGTATATGAATGTCTATTTCATCATATACATTATAAAATAGATATAAGATAATGATTAATAGTAGAAAAGAGAGATTTTATTAAAGAAAATTCTTTTCATTCTTACCTTAAATATGTACGTAAATAAATATATCAGGATTTCGGGGACACGTTTATATTACTGTTTGCACGTACAAAAACAAAAAAATTTATGGTTTAAATAATAAAGGCGAACAACTAAATGCTTCTTGAAAACAAATGACTATAGAAGATAATCAAACTATACATAGAGAAACATTTAATTCAAATATATTCGTGACAAATATATGATAAGACACCCACGGTGTTTGCATTTTGTCTGTTTATACTAATATTATAATTATATTTGTCAAATAAAATGACTTCTGAGAAATGAATTGAATAAAAAGAATGAACATTGATATTTTAAAATACTTTTAATAATTTAATTTACATCATAAGTGTTGAAAAAAGGCAAAGGACATAAATTGGTAGATAATTTTACAATCGCCCATATAGACTATGTGACCAGTAGGAACATAGTATAAAAACTAAGCCGTTTAAATACTTCTTTTTGAGTCTTTTTATTCTTTTTGATGTTACAAAATTTTTTGTTCTGACGTTTCGTCCAATTCGCTTGGACCTCTTCAGAGAACTATCAACAAAATTTATTTAAATATATATATGCATGGATTACAAAGAAAATATACATTGTTGATATCAGTATACAATGTTAAACAAAAAAAAAAAAAATTTCTTATAATAGATATGTGAATTTGTAAAATATGTTCAGCAAATAGTAATTTTGTGAAATTTAAAATTATGTAATACAAGATTATTTTGTTAAACTTCAATGTCTTACCTTAAAATCTAAGAATATATTTGTTCATCTATTTAAAATATGTGACCATGTCCAAGAATTCAATATTGTCAATAATAATAATAGTTAAAACTGTCAATTTTATGTATTTGGTCAGTAAAAATAAATAGATAAATTAAAATTGAATAAATTATAGTTTAAAATTCGTTTAACGTCAATAGAGTTAAAATACATTTTACTGGTTATGAAGTCAATAAGACATTGATGTCAATACAGTTATATACAAATTTTGAATATTGTTATCGTAGTACAAGACTTGTCGGTAAAATAGAGTGTACAAAGTTAAATAAATAAATTATGATATATCATGCTTAATCCGTCAACATCACTTCGTTCATTCATTGTATTATGTTTCAATATGTTAATCATTTCTCCGGTAATCCTTTTTTTATAATTACATTCTGTTTTTACTATTTTAATTTTATCATAATTAATATCATGATCATGTGTTATTTTATGTTTTGTCAATGAAGTGTGTTGGTTAGGATGAAGTTTGATATTATACTTGTGTTCATAGATTCTGTTTTTGATGTAACGTTTCGTTTGTCCTATATATTTTTTATCACAATCATTGCATGGTATGCTATAGATGACATTAGATTTCATTTCAATTTTATCTTTATCCTTCATTTTATCAAAAAATTTATCTATTTTATTATCATTGTAGTATACGGTTTGGATATTATATTTTTTTAATTTTGTAGTGATTTTATGTGATGTATGATTTATGTATGGTATTTTGAAGTAAATTTTGTTACTATTATCAACTATTGTTTCATTTGTGTTTTTATTGCAATTATGATGTAATCTAATATTAATATATTTTTTGATAAAATTATAAGGATACAAATTATTGATTAGTGTAGATTTTACAATATTAAGATTTTTGTCGTGATATTTTTTATGTGCCAAAATGGTAGCTTTATCTACCAAATTGTAAATCATAGCAACCTTTTGTTTGAATTTATGATATGATTTAAAATTTAATACTCTGCCTGACCATGTTGGTTTTCTATACCAATCTGTAATTATAGTATTATCTTTCTCTATTTTAACTGAAACATCTAAGAAACTGATAGTCCTATCATTATTTTCTTGTTCTATTGTAAATTTTAATCTGGGGTGAAATTTATTAAAAACATTCAAAACATTTTCTAGCTCATTGTAAGGAATACAAGTTATTATGTCGTCTACATATCTATAAAAAAAGGGTATGTCAAATTTTAATTTTTTTATACAAGACTGCTCTAAAGTTTCCATAATTAAATCCGCTAGTACGGGAGAAAGTGGTGCTCCCATAGGTGTACCATAAGTTTGTGTATATATAGTATTATTAAAAGAGAAAATGTTATATTCTAGTAATAATTTTAAGCCTTCTAAAAACTGTGTTTTGTTTATGTTTGTATAGTTACTTATTTCGGGCCATCTTTTTGTAATTATTGTTTTTATTAAATTTAATGGAATATTGGTAAAAAGTGATTGAACATCCAGTGATATTATAATGTAATTAGTTGGAACGTTGTGTTTGATAATTTTGTCTTTAAAATCATAACTGTTTTTGATATAGCTGTTAAGTTTACCAGTAATATTGTTTAAAATTTTATGATAGAATTTACCCAATGCATAAGATGGACTACCAATAGCTGAGATTATGGGTCTCATTGGTATATCTTTCTTATGCAATTTGGGCAATGCATAAAATTTTGGTATTACACCGTTGTTACAAATCAAGTATTTACTCTCTATATCTGAAATATAATTTTTACTATGCCAGTATTTGATTAGTGTATTAAATTTGTTTTGGTACTTATTAGTGATATCTTTTCCAATAATCTTATATGTGTCATTATCACTGAGAAGTTCATGACACTTTTTTTGGTATTCTTTTTTATCCATAACTATAGTAATATTACCTTTATCGGCTTGTGTTATAAAAATGTTTTTTTGTTTTTTTAAAAATGTACTAGTCTTTTCAACTAATTTCATAATGTATTTTTGTTCTTTAGTTATTTTGTTATTATTTTTTGAATTTTGTAAAATATTACAGATGTCACTTCTAATTTTATTATGTAAATTTGTTTCTATTTTTGTCAAATTCTGTTCTATGTCACAAACAATTTTTTCAGTTGGTAGATTATAATTTTCATAGGGATTAAATATAGATATTCATGCATATATATATTAAAATACATTTTGTTGATAGTTCTCTGAAGAGGTCCAAGCGAATTGGACGAAACGTCAGAACAAAAATTTTGTAACATCAAAAAGAATAAAAAGACTCAAAAAGAAGTATTTAAACGGCTTAGTTTTTATACTATGTTCCTACTGGTCACATAGTCTATATATAATTGGATGTAATTTGAGAAACAGGAACAATTTTTGAGCAACGTTTTGAAATTAAATCATTTTTGACTTCTAATCTAATATTGTTATCTAATGCAGAACGTTGCGAATATTGTAAGCGGTCGATTAACGTTTGCGAGCAGTTCTTAAAATTATCGGTCCCGGCACGATGGGATTGGGTCAAAGGATCTAAAAAGTGAAATTGCTGCTTACAAACGGGCCATCGCGTGTCCAGCTGTGAAAAACCACCTTGTAGTCTGGATAACTGCGGGAAACGCCATCATTCCTTATTACACCGAGCACAAATAAGGAACATTCCGACCTCTTCCAGGCAACAAGAGCAGGTCGACGAAGAAAGGTCGCATAATACAGCATGACAATCAGCCGAAGTTTTGCTGAGGATATTACCCATTGTAGTGAAAGGGCCCGTTAAAGAAATAACTACGTTTGCGTTGATAGATGAAGCATCAACAGCGACACTTCTAGATGATAGCATCGCGAAAGAGATCGGCGTCTCGGGACCACAACGCAACTTGCGGTTACGCGACGGTGGCAACATAAGCCACACAGATGACGAGAGTAGGATTGTCTCCTTGCAAATCAAAGACATAAACAAAGTTAACACTTTCGACTTAACGAACGTACGCACTGTAAAGGGTTTGCAATTACCACCTCAAACGTTGAGAAAAGAAGATCTGAGTCTATGGACTCACTTAAGAGGGCTACCTATCACTTGCTACTATAATAGGGCATCCTAAATGTTAATCGGACAAGATAACTGGGAACTAGGATTGCCTTTAGAAATCCGACGAGCCGATCGACACAATCCAATAGCGAGTTTAACCGCTTTGGGGTGGTGTGTTCACGGTCCAATTAACACCCCGCCACAAAGGGTAAAAGATTACGTATTAATTTCGCATTATAACGACGATGATGGAGGAGACGAGACAGAAAATACGAAGTCACTGGAAGCGTTAATTAAATCATATTTTCAGCTACAGTCTTTAGGTATTTCACACCTAACACAAAAAAACCAATCGGAAGAACAAGCCGAAAAACTGCTACATCAGCACTCTGTTCGATTAGATAATCGCTGGGAGTCATGCCTTTTGTGAAAACACGAGCAGATCGTGCTGCCCGACAACTATTCCTATGCGGCCAGAAGATTGGCTAATCTAGAGCACAAGCTAGATAAAGATCCGAAACTAAGGGAAATGTACACGAAACAGGTGAATCATCTACTGGAAAGTAGCTACGCTCGAAAAGCTACCGCTGACGAACCACGTAGTGATAGTACCTGGTATCTGCCCCACTTTGGAGTGACCCACCCCAATAAACCCGGAAAGCTTCGGATAGTATTCGACACGGCAGCAAAATTTCGAGGCACCAGTTTAAATGAGAATTTGTTAACTGGGCCAGATTTGCTAAACAATCTACCCGGCGTTTTACTGCGTTTCAGGCAGAGAAACTTTGCCTTTATAGGAGACATACGGGAGATGTTTATGCAAATATAAATTCGTCCAGAAGATCAACAAGCGCAAAGATTTCTGTGGAGAGACATGGATCGAACGCGAACACCCGACATCTATCTCATGACGTCGATGGTCTTCGGCGTTACTTCCTCACCGTGCACCGCCTTGTACATCACAAATAGAAATGCCAGTGAATTTAGGGATGAATTTCCAAAAGCGATGCTAGCCGTCCGCAGGAAACATTACATGGACGACTATTTGGACAGCGTGGAAAGTGAAGTCGAGGCCACACAGCGCATTCGCGAAGTCACGGAGCTGCACCGCCAAGGTGGTTTCGAAATCCGAAGTTGGAGTTGCAACCGCCGAAGTGTGTTGGACGAGATCCCTCTCGACAAACAGAGCTCAAACACAATCGATCTTGTCAGAGTCGGACAAGCAACAAAAACACTTGGCCTTATATTAAAGAAATTGATAGATGGAATCTCTGGGTAAAAGGACTCGATTGAATTAAGACTTTGTCGATACCGAGATACTATTTTCGACCTGCCTCGGACATAGTTTCGAAAGAGTTGCACGTATTCTGAGATGCGAGTGAAAAGGCATATGCAGCTGTAGCGTACTGGAGTACTATTAGTGCAAAAAGTCGAGTAACTCCCTTGAGACCACAATCCATACCCGGTTTAGAACTTCAAGCAGCCTTAATCGGAAGTCGCTTGGCTAATTTATTGAAGCCGAACACGATATCCGAGCCGAAAAGCGATTTTTTTGGACCGATTCTCGGACAGTATTGTGCTGGATCGTGTCGGAACCGCGCAAGTACAAGACCTCTGTTACAAACCGGTTGGCGGAAATTTTGGAGTTAACGGCGATACGAGAGTGGAAATGGGTCCCTTCTCGAGACAATCCAGCCGACGACGCAACTAGAGGTGATATCAACCAAATGGATACCAACATGCGTTGGTTAAGAGGACCAGCATTCCTAGAATTACCCACAGTGTATTGGCCCAAATTATCCGAATCCCAGAACGAGAGATCCCAAGATCCGGAACAACGAGTGAATCTCACTACAACTTGGGAAGGGAACTTACACCTTCCCGATATAACCCGTTTCTCTTCTTGGCAGAAACTTATACGAACAACCGCTAGAATCCTATATGTAGCCGATATTTGCCAGAGCATATTTAGAAATCACCAGAGCATATTTAGAAAAGGCTGAACGTCTTTGGGCTCAAAATTGTCAGATGGATGACTTTCCACAAGAAGTGAACAACACCAAACAAGCCTTAAACTTACCTCGAAGTAGTCGTCTACGACAATTGACACCTCGATTAGATCCGGATGGGTTATTACGGGTTGATGGGCGAGTAAAAGTTGCAAAGGAAATGCTCGAAATCAGCAAGAACCCAATAATTTTAGATGGCAAGAATCCATACGCCAAGTATCACATATCCATACGAATCCATACGAGTATCACAAACGCGCACGACACGGTAACACACAGCTAGTCATCAATGAAATCAGACAGAAGTACTGGATTTTGGGACTGAGGAGAGCGATCAGATCAGTAACAGCTAAATGCATTCTGTGTCGACCCCGCCGATCCTCCCCCCGAGTGCCCAGGATGGGCGACTTACCGTCAGCTCGCCTTGATGGTTATCAAAGGCCCTTTACTCACTGCGGCGTAGATTATTTCGGTCCCTTATTTGTGACGGTAGGGGAAGAAAGGAAAAGAGATGGGTAGTACTCTTTACTTGTCTGACAACTCGAGCTGTGCACCTGAAAATCGCCGCCTCTCTTACTACAGATTCCGCCATCATGGCAGTAAGAAGAATGGCCAGTAGACGGGGTTACCCGTCCCACATGTATTCTGATAACGGAACAAACCTGAGAGGTGCGGCCGCGGAATTAAAAACTGCCGTCCAAAATCTCAACTCAGATAATTTGAGGGAATTTTCCAATACAAAAAGGATGGAATGGCATTTCATACCACCAGGAGCTCCTCATATGGGAGGGGGTTGGGAGCGATTAGTTCGGTCCGTAAAGACAGCACTAGGCGTTGTCTTGAAGTCTAGGGCCCCGAAAGAAGAGATACTCAACACTCTACTCGTCGAAACGGAATACATTGTCAATTGTAGACCTTTGACTTACGTCTCTACCGACCCACTAGATTTGGAAGCCCTTACTCCTAACCTTTTCCTCATCGGATCATCCTCCGGCACGCCAGCGCTAAGAGCCCACGAAAGCAGGGAGTTATACTCCAGAAAACAATGGAAAGTGGCTCAATTCCTAACAGACCAGTTCTGGAGACGATGTACGAAAGAATACTTGCCGACGCTATTACCCCGACGAAAATGGCTCGACGAGGTCGACAACTTGAAGGTTGGCCAAGTAGTGACGATCTGCGATGGTAATCTTCCGCGTAACGTGTGGCCCATGGTATTATTTCCGCGACATACCCCGGCAAAAACGGAAGAGTTCGAGTACTCGATGTCAAAACGGTTAGAGGGATCCTTAAAAGACCTACTAGCAAAATAGTGAGATTGCCTACCTCCGAATAGGTACAGTTCACGCCTTGTTCCTGTACCGAGGGGGAATATGTTTCGGCAATCTCAAAACAATTAGTAAAGTTGTCATTATTATTATTATCAGTGTTATTATGGATATTGTTATTATTATTTCAAATGTTTCTACTTCGTTTATTCTTCATTTATTCTTAATTATAGTTAATTATTGTTTCAAGCATGTCATTAAGTCAAACCGATGCGTCTGTGATATTAATTGAATTGTAATTTAAATCTTTCTTTTTTGGAATTAGGGTGTACACCGCTATTAATTAGTTTAATCGTTATTTCGTTTCATAACTAGTAACTAATAAAGGATCTAATTCGAAACTAAGTTCTACGTCCATTAATAAATTCGAGTAATTAAGCTCTTCGGTCCTATAAAAAGGAGACCCGAGAGAGTCACATCAGCCTGAGTCCAGACGCGGGCTAGAGAACACAGGCTAGAGACACTGACGAAAGTGCTTGCTGCAACAACGAGAAGGAGGTCTGCAGGGCTACACCACTAAATCAGTGATCGAAAAGGGGTAAGCAACAAGGTTCAGCAAATCGCGAGTATTAATTAATAATATAACGTCTTCGAAGAGAGGACCCTCAAACGTGGACGTAACGCTATAGCAGCTTACGTTTGCATAAATGCCCACGTCTGAGTGCGACCTACCAGGGGCTGCAAAGAGGCAGATATTGACCTGGTTAAGGTATTCCTGCTCAAGAAGCGAAGTTGGAGTTGGAGCTTTGGACTCGAGTGTATGGTAGCCATAGAGAAGCTCACCTCGCGCAAGACTGTGTCCGGGGACGATCGAAGCAAAATGTTTAAGATATCGTGGAAAATACATAAATAAGCCGCGCCTTGTTGCTTAACTCCGAACACCATTACGCTACGACATTAGAGGAACCACCCGATTTAAGTTATGTCGTGTTAAAACGCTATAACTAACATTGTAAACATTTTGTGAATCGTTCGAAAAATAAACATTATGCTTTAATGTAAAATGTGTGTTGTTAATCAAATATCCCTAAACCAATCGCCGAAGACAGTCCGCAACAGTAACATTCGTGTACAGTTTCTAAAACTTTCTCATACAACTCACATAACATTCACATAAGAGTACCACAACGTTCCCTCAGCATATTCATTGTATATTGTAACATTTCCATAATGTATTCATAAGAACTCCATAACTTTCGCATAACATTTTCATAAAAATCCCACAATATTGCCACAATGTTCTCATAACAATCCCATAACATTCCCATAGCGTTCCCACAAAATTTCCATAACTTTTTTTGCTATGATTAATTGCCCGAAGTGACTGCAGTAAATGTTAATGCTTGAAAAAACCCGAATAAAAGTGAAAAATTCAAAGCCCCGTAACTTTCCCATTTCTTATAAAGAGAAATCCCTGGGTATCTGTCACCTAAAGATGGACAATTTTTTAGATTTTTTGATCGGTTCTCCTTTGTTTTTCTCTAATTAACCTTAAAATTACCTCTATAAATGCAATAGACGTCTGAAATGTAAGCAAACATTGAATGCTGAGTTAGCAACTCTAAAAATATGTATATGAATTTTTTCAGATTGTTCAACCACACGTAAAAAAATCTTTGAACTAAATTTATTATATGTTATAGTAATGAAGAGACAAAGAACTTATATTTAGAAATTGTGTAATGAAGAGTTTACAAAAGTATAAAATGCACAAGAATTTTCACTATACTTTATAAGAACAATTCTTGTATTTTTTACGTCTTATATGTTCCATTATATAATTCATGAACATAATTTCTTTGTCTCTATGTTACTATAAAGTACCTTGGCATCGGAATCAGCGACAAAACTCTTGAATTTCAAAGGAAGATACAATTAAACGAAATTGTAGATACCTTTTTTTACAATTTTAGATACTTTTAAACTAAATTTTGATTCGTGTTATTACCGTATGTTATTAATACAGAAAAAAGCGATTTCAAGTATGTCACTCTCCCTTTTGAGATGAAAAAATATTTGTATTTTATTTCTAATAGGTTTCAGTTTAGGAATTTTTAGGTTTCAAAGGTGTGTCTGTAGTTATTATTATTATTTTTTTTAATGTTTTAAACCGCTAAACGATATAGTTTGTACCTGTCTTGGTATTTGTTTGGTGAGGAAAATTACACACATCATTAGGGTCCAACGGAAAACACCTTCACTGTGTGAATGGGCACGCCTAGTTAGGACCCCTCCGGGGACGCCCTGCCAATTTTTATTATGGTAATGACTGTGAAACTTCTTTAAAAAATTGATATTCAAGATGCTAATTTTCTATACTTTGACTAATATATGCCAAGTTTACACTGCAAAAAGTAGTCTCTTACACGTCTCTTAAAATAAAAGGTTTAGATACTTTTTACGTCTCTTATTCGTAT
>JABFPO010000041.1:0-14396 GCA_022817385.1 Macroteleia sp. ZL-2020
CGTTTTGATTTTATGCGCCCAGCAGAAAATAAGTCTCTGTGATTTGATCGATTATGTCAACTTGATTTTTTAATAAAACTTTTATTTTGTAATATAGGGGCTTGATATTTTACATAATTATGCCTAATAATAGTGCACTCAGAGAAATAGATTTTTAACCAAACAATCCTAGATTGTAAATCCAACAATCTGCAGATTGTGGAAAAACAGCCAATCAAAATCTTCATTCTACTACAAGCAACCAATAAAAATAGTTTGTAAAATAAAACCTTCATTTTAATTGGTTAATTAGATCACAATCTATAGATTGCTAGATTTGCAATCTAAGATTGGTCGGTTAACAATATATTTCTCTGAGTGTGTTAATGATAATTCGAGTTTATGTCCTTCACCTTAATTTTGGCCAAAATAGGGTTGTGACAGAAAAATGGAGGGTGATGGAAAAAAACGAAGGTCATATCCGAATTCAGCGACCCAAAATTAGTTAAGATCACCCATCAGAGTGACTGTCCATTTTTCCATGTTGACCAGTGTTATGTCAACTTGATTTTTTAATAAAACATTTAATTTTTAATACAGGGGCTTGATATTTGGCATAATAATTCCTAATAATACTGTAAATGATTATACAAGTTTTCGCCGTTTGCCCCCCGCCCCTCAGTTGTTATTTTACGAGCCTAACAGAAAATAAGTCTCTGTGATTTGATCGATTATAACAAATTTATTTGTTAATAAAAGTTTTATTTTTTAATACAATGGCTTGATATTTTGCATAATTATTCCTAATAATACTGTCAATCATTATACAAGTTTTTGTCGTTTCCCCCCTCCCCCTCAGATTTGATTTTATGTGTCCGGCAGAAAATAAGTCTCTGTGATTTGATCGATTATGACAACTTGATTTTTTAATAAAACATTTATTTTTTAATACAGCGGCTTATATTTTGCATAATTATTCCTAATAATAGTGTTAATGATAATTCGAGTTTTTGTCGTTTGCCCCCCCCCCCCTCAGTGTTTATTTTACGAGCCTAACAGAAAATAAGTCTCTATGATTTGATCGATTATGACAAATTTATTTTTTAATAAAAGTTTTATTTTTTAATACAGTGGCTTGATATTTTCATATTTATTCCTAATAATACTGTCAATCATGACACAAGTTTTTGTCCCTTGCCCCCCCTCAGATTTGATTTTATGCGTCCAGCAGGAAATAAGTCTCTGTGATTTGATCGATTATGACAAGTTTATTTTTTAATAAAACTTTTATTTTTTAATATTGTGGCTTGATTTCTCGCATATTTATTCTAAATAATATTTTCAATTATTAAACAAATTTTCGTCGCTTGCCCCCCCCCTTGGTTTTTATTTTATGAGCCCAGCAGAAAATAAGTCATACTGTAATTTAATCGATTTTGTGAACTTTATTTTTTTTTAAAGCTCTTTGTTATCTGTAACACTGAAATAATGTTTGGAATATTGGTTTTTATTTATTTCAACAGCCGTTACATCATTTTTCGTCGTTTGCCCACATACAGTTTCAATTTTATGTACCCAAAAATTACATAGGTTATGCGTCCCTGGTTTGACAGGTTTTTTCTATTTTCTGCTGGGCTATTTTCTTCCAGTTTCACTCTCATAATATTTCAGTCACATTTTTCTAAATGTAGGTATTTTTCCTTGAACATTTTTTATAAATATTCAATAAAAAGTATCCAATATTTCGGCAGTTTTCTGCTATTGTATCTTTAAGACACGTGACCTTTCATTATTTCTTTGTTTACTTGTTGCGCTTATATGTTTACTGCTTATTTAATGTAAATCTAGCACTGAAATAATTCTGTTTTGATATAGAAATTTTTTTTCGTGTAGTTTTTTTCTTTTTTTTTCTTTTTGTTTTTGTTTTATTCCGATAAAATTGATAAATTAGGAAACTGGCTTGATGTCATACTAGCACCACCACGTTTTAAGTTTTAATCGTATTATTAATGTCTAATCAATTTTTATCTTTGAGCCGAATTAAGCCCATAAGTAGCTTATAATTAAATCCAAATTTTTTTTTAATTTCGAGAATTATTTTTTACCTCATATTGAATCGGAGTGAGTTTGCAGGTTATTATTATAATGTCACTATTAACATTCATCATTAAATATTAAATATTGCTTAACCATTTATATCATTATGTTTAAATTTCTGTGCCACACGTGCTAGCTGCATCTCAAGCTAGCACTCCCGCAAAATGCCCTAACGGAATGTGTTATTGAGAAAACGTTAATAAAGCAGCCCGCGTGGAAAAACGTTTCTGGGATCAGTCTGGCAAAGGGTTGCCATATATCTGCCAGATTGTTGCCAGACTCTATTTCCACACGTGATGGCTCTTACATTGTATCAATATTACGTCAACATATGAATGTCCGGTAACATCAGATTGCAGCAACGTTAATGTGTCAACGTTAACATTATAACGTTATAACAACATTGATATTAAGCTGATTTACTAACGTTACTGTAACGTTGACACATGAAAGATGTAAATAAACTTAATACCCTCGCCTCGAGTAAATTAAAAAAAATTAGTCCATTATTAAGAGCACAATCTTTACCAGAAAATAAAAATGAAAAGGGAGTGCTGGCTTGAATTAAACCTAGCACCCCCACATCAACTAAATAAACAATCGATAAAACCATAATTAAGTACTAATTAAAGGCAAATTTATACCACTTTTATTTTTTTTTTTTATTTCTGAAACAGAACGTCAGAAATCATGAATAAGTTTTCGGAATCGATTTTTGCGTGCTGCAATTAATTCCAATAAACTTAACACTTATAGGATACGACAGTAAATGATGTAATTAATCTTTATTAAACACAAATGATTTTTAATTGATAGTTGCTGCATTTTTATTACTTTTTCGGCAAACAATATAATACAATACACAGTTAATTTATTTTGTTGAATGTTAACAATAAAAACCAATATAATTTGTGACATTGTTATTATAATTTTACAATAGCATTCATATAATAAAAGCTTCATAATAGTAACTATAAAATTCCATAAAATATTCATACACATCATTGGAAATAAAAAATAAGATATAACTTAATTGTGATACACGAATAAAAAAATTTAAGTATCTGGCAGGGCATGCCAGATTGTTGCCATACTGATGCCAGACTGTTTCTTCCACACGGGTTATGTTTAGTTTCACACTCAAATAAAACTCAACAGATTATTTCATAAATTTATTGAGATTTTACAAATGCGGCTAAAGAACAGTATTCGAGGTAGATTTTTATACAGCACACATGACCCTTTACCTAACTTATGTAAATTGTACCAGTAACCGATCCCCCAGTGTGTCTTATTTGAAGGTTTTCCAACCTGGGGGACCAGTTACTGGTACAATTTACAAACGTTAGATAAAAGGTCATGTGTACTTCTTAAAAAAATCTACCTCAGAAACCTTAAATCGACATTCTATATGTTTACTGGTAGCTGCACCACACAAAAATGTGTACAGAAATCCATCTGGAAATCGATTGTCTGTACAATAAATATTTCGTGCTGGGAACATGGTGTTCATCGGTCACATTTTTACAATAGTATAAACTGTAAAAAATATTATTCCTGACTGAAGAAGATCGTCTTCTTAACAGACTTCAATTTGTAACAGACTGATTCAGTTTAATACAATAGAAATTAATTGTAGTACAGGAAGCAAGTATTTTAAATGCAACATTAGTTTCCCTTAGTGATATAATTCAATCTATATAATCAGATTCCGGCTGTCACAGCCGGATTTATCCGATTTTAAAAAGTTTTTATTTGCACCTGCGCAGTATTATTTCGCCACATAACGTGTTTGCTAGTGTTATTTTTTTGCTGCACATATTTTCGGTTGCAAAATTTGCAATGGGTTTTTCGAAACGTGTATTCTACTGTGAGTTCCCTCCAAAAATCATAAAAGATAATTATTAACGGTAACTCGAAAAAAGTAAGGTTATATTAGTTCTGAGTTGTTTAACGAGTAATATTTCACGAGCCAGAATTGACTATGTACTTTTAAATTCTATCTTTATTAGTTTGAAAGTTACAAATTTCTTTTTAACAGTAAGCTTAATATTTTAATTAGGCGCTTTGAGTAAACATTAAAATGAGAGTAATTTTTTATTTTTACACTCCAGTGAAATAGAATTATATTTTTCTCTTAAACAATAAATCCGGTTCGGAAAAACTGAAATCTTCCTCTCACAGGAGAAATTAAAGAAAAAAGATTTTCCTCCTCTGATAGTAGGATTTCTTCTCAACAAAATGTTAAAACGATTATCCTCCTGCTGCAGCCGCATTCTGATTGTGATAAATAGGTTTCTTTAGAGTGTACAACTAACAAAAATCTCTTAATTAGTTAAACAATAAAATACTAGAAGATTTCTAAACTTGCTATGAATTTGGGGCATTCGTAACACCTAATAGAAATTAAAATTCTGTCATTGTAAAATGGAAACCCATACAAAAGAAAATTTAGTTTTATTATTGGGTTCTATTGAATTTTATTGGATTCTATTGATTTCTATACGCTGAATCTCTACATATATGCAGTTTTAATTATAAAATAGGGAATTAAATAAAAATGTTCTAATAATTAATCATAAACAAATCGCTGAACTATAATGGTGTCACTAAGGTGGAATGCATTGAATATTGCTATCCAGTATGAAAAATTACGTTGATATTTAGTATTCTTAAAACACACGTGCAAAATCAGAAAGTTTATTTTGAATAATAGTAAATTCGCATAATAATAGATCTACTTTTGATGTTTACAAATCAACTGCTTTACTTAGAAACATTTCTCATCAGTCGCTTGTCCAAACTATACCGAAAAACATTATAATGATAAAAAAAAAATGGAAAGTGGTACAAAATGGCCTTTAAATAACACTTAAATATGATGTAACTAATTTTACATTTTTATGAAATGGGCGTGCTAAGTTTATTGGGAATGCGCGATTCCAGGATACTAATTCATGATATCTGACGATCTGATTAAGAAATAGAAAAAATGTAAAGAGGTCAAAATTTGCCATTAATTAGCACATTAATATACTTTAATTAGGTCTTCATTATAATGATTAAGTGGGAGTGCTAAGTTTATTGAAATTCAAGATTCAGCGATACTCATTCACAATTTCTGACATTCCGATTTAGAAACAAAAAAAAAATAAAGGTGGTGCCAATTAGCCTTTAACTAGTACCTAAATATGATGCAATTCGTTTTTCATTATGTTGAAGTATGTTCATTATGTTGAGTGCTATGATTATTAAAATTAACGATCTCAAAAACTCATTCATCATTTCTAATGTTCTAATTAAGAAGTAAACAAAATTTAACGTGGTACAAGTTTGCATCTAATTAGCACTTTAATATGGTGTATTTAATTTTTCACTTTGTTGAAATTGGGATGATATGATTATTGCAATTCACGATTCAGCAAATTCATTCATGATTTAAAACGTTATGATATAGAAATAAAAAAAAAGTGGTACAAGTTTGCCACTAATTAGCACTTTATTATGATATATTTAGTTGTTCGTTTCGTGGGTGCTAAGATTAATGCAATTCACGATTCAGTGATAGTCAATCATGATTTATAATGCTCTGATTTAGAATTCAAAAAAATTAATAAAGGCGGCACCAAATTGCCTTGACCAGCACTTTAATATGAGGAAATAAATTTCTCATCTCTCTCTAAGGAATCATCAGAAAGATGATTTCTGAAGTTCTGGTTAAGAAATAAATACAATTAAAAGTGGTACAAATTTACTATAATTAGCACTTAAATACTGTGCAATTAATTTTTGATTATGTTAAACTGAGGGTGTTAATTTTACTGTAACTCACCATTCAGCGAACTCAATCATGGTTTCTGACGCTCTGATTCAGAAATAACAAAATTTAAATGCGGTACCAACATGTCTTTTACTAGCAAGTTAATTTGGTGTACTTAATTTTTCATTATTTAAAAGTGGGTGTAATAATATTTTTTGGAACTCACGATTCCGAGTTACTTGTTCATTATTTTTGACGTTCTGATTTAAAAATAAGAAAAACTTAAATGTAGTAAAAAATTTGCGTTTAACTAGCATTTAAGTACGGTGTAATAATGTTACCATTACGTTGAAATCGGGATGCTAAATTTATTGAAATTCAAGATTCTGCGATAGTCAATCATGATTTCTAACGATCTGATGTAGAATTAAAAAAAAATTAAAAGTGGCACCAAATTGCCCGAACTATCACTTTAATATGACGTCATAAATTTTTCATTAAGCTGAACTGGTGGTGCTAAGCTTATTGGAATTCGTTGTACTGAGATATTCCTTTATGATTTCTGAATAAAAAAACTAATAAAAATAAATTAATAGTAGTACAAATTTACCTTTAGCACTTAAATATCGTGAAATTAATTTTTCATTATGTTGATGTCAGGGTGCGAAGTTTATTTTAATTCACCATTCGGAGAACTCATTCATGATTTCTGACGTTCTAATGTAGAAATAAAAAATAAATTGAAAATGGTACAAATATGTGCCTTTTACTAACAAGTTAATACAGTGCATTTAATTTTTCATTTTTTTATTGGGCGCGATAATTTTTCTGGAATTCTGACGTTCAGATTTATAAATAAAAAAATTATCTATTTCTAAATAATAATTAATACGGAGTATTTAAATTTTCATTTTGTAGAAGTATTGGCTCTAAGCTTATTATAACTCACAATAACGAGATACTGATTCATGATATCTGCCATTTTAATCTAAAAATGAAAAAATTAAAAGTGGCACAAATTTGCCACTCATTAGCACATTAATGTGGTGTATTTAATTGTTCACTCTGTTGAATTTGGGGTGCTAAGATTATTGCAATTCACGATTTTGAAAACACATTCATCATTTCTGACGTTCTGATTTAGAAATAAAAAAAAAATTAAAAGTGGTCCAAATATACCGTTTACTAGCAAATTAATTAAAAAAAAATTAATGTAAAAATGTGCCTTTACCCTAGTAAAAATTGATCAGGCTATAGTGTGGATGTATCGGTGCCTACCGTTACATCCACACTGTAGCCTGACCAATTTTTACTAGGGTATTTAACACTTGAATATGGTATATTTAATTTTTTTGAAGTGGGTGCGCTAAGTTTATTCGAATTCACGATTCCGAGATACTCATTCATGATTGTTGACGTTTTGATTAGGAATTAAAAAAAAATTAAACGTGGTACAGGTTTGCCTGTAATTATCACTTTAATATGACGCAATCAGTTTCTCATTGAGCTAAATTGGTGGTGCTAAGTTTATTTGAATTCACGATTCCGAGATAATCATTCATGATTTCTGACGTTGTGATTAAGAAGCAAAGAAATTAAAACTGGCACAAATATGCGTCCAATTAGAACTTAAATATGGTATAATTAAGTATTCATTATTTTCAAGCTGTCTTTCATTAACACTTAAATATGGTATAATTAATTTTTCATTATGTTAAATGGGGGGTGCTAAGATTATTGATAATCACGATTTCACGATACTCATTCATGATTACTGACGTTCTGATTAAGAAATAAAAAAAAATTAAACGTGGCACAAGTTTGCCTTTAATTGGCATTTATATATTGTGCTACATTCATTCATGACTTCTGACTTACAATGTTTACTGCAATTCACGATAACGAGATTTTTATTCATGATTTCTGACGTTCTAATTTATAAATAAAAAAAACTAATTGTGATAAAATTTTGCCTTTAACTAGCACTTAAATATGGTGGAATTAAGTTTTCATTATGTTGAAGTAGAGATGCTAACTTTATTAAAATACAGGATTCCGCTACAGTGATTCATGATTTCTAACGCTTTGATTAAAAAGTAGAAAAAATTAAACGTGTTACAAATTTGTCTTTAATTAGCACTTTAATATGTAATAATTAATTTTTCATTATGTTGAAGTGGGGGTGCTTAGTTTATTAAACTAAACGATTCTGAAAACTCTTCATCATTTCTGAGATTCTGATTAAAATGCAGAAAATAATAAACGTGGTGCAAGGGTGCCACTAATTAGCACTTTAATATGATATATTTAGTTGTTCATTTTTTGGTTACTAAGATTAATGCAATTTTAGATTCAGCGATAGTCAATCCTGATTTTTAATGCTCTGATTTAGAATTCAACAAAATCAAAGGTGGCAACAAATTACCTTGACTGACACTTTAATATGACGAAATAAATTTTGGTGATGCTAAGCTTATTGGAATTCGTTGTACCGAGATATTCCTTCATGATTTCTGACATTCTGATTAAGAATAAAAATAAATTAATAGTTGTACAACTTTAATTAGCACTTAATTTTAAGTGCTTATTAAGAAAAGAACAAGTTAAACATGGTACAAATTTGTGTCTAATTGGAACTTAAAAATCGTGAAATTAATTTTTCAAATTTTCAAAAACGTGGTACAAATTTTCCTTATTTATTATATAAATATGCTATATTTAATTGTTCATTTTCTCGGAGTGCCTGCGCTACGTTTATTGAAATTCATGGATCCAAAATACGCATAATGATTTCTGACATTCTGTTTAAGAAATAAAATAAATTAAAAGTTGTAAAAATTTGTTTTAAAAAAATTTGCTAAGTTTTTCGGAATACACGATTCCGATTTACTCACTCATTATTTCAAACGTTATGATTAAGAAATAAAAAAATTAAAAATAGTACAAATTTGCGTCTAAATAGATCCTAGAAATGGTGAAATTTATTTTTCAGTACATTGAATCTCGCTAAGTTTATTAAAATTACCGATTCCAGAAACTCATTTATGAATTCTGACGTTCTGATTAAGAAATAAAACGAGTTATAAGTAGTACGAATTTGCATTTAATTAGCACTTAAATAGTGATCCATTAATTTTTCATTATGTTGAAATGATGGTACAAAGTTTATTGAAATTCACGAGTAGGTGAAGTCATTCATGAAAATGTAAAAGCGGTAAAATTTGTCTTTTAAATAGCACATTAATATGGTGCATTTAATTTTTCATTTTCTTAATTTGGTGCGCTAATTTTTTCGGAACAAACGATTGATATAAAACTTAAAAAAAGTTAAAAGTGGCAAAAATTGTTTATTAATTAGCACTTAACTATGGTGTAATTAAGGCTTCAGTTAGCACTTAAATATTGTGTAATTAATTTTTCAATTACATTTAAGTGGGGGTGCTAAATATACTGAAATTAACGATTCCGAAAACTTATTTATCATTTCTGACGTTCTGATTTAGAAATAAAAACAACTATAAGTGGTACAAATATGCCTTAAACTAGAACGTTAATATATTGAATTTAAATTTTCATTTTTTTTTTTAAGTAGGTGCACTAAGTTTATTCGATTTCACGATTCCGAGATACTCATTAATGATTTCTAACGTTATGATTAAGAAAAAAAAATTAAAACAGACTAAAATATGAGTCTAATTAGAACTTAAATATGGTGTAATTAAATTTTCATTATTTTTAAGCTGCCATTAATTAGCACTTAAATATTGTGCAAATAATTTTTCATTATGTTGAAGTCAGGGTGGTAAGATCATTGTAATTCAGCATTCAGCGAACTCATGGATGATTTCTGACGTTCTGTTTAAGAAATAAAATAAATTAAAAGTGGTGAAAATTTACTATTACTTAGCACTTAAATATGACGATTATTATTTATTAATTATATATTATTTATAATATTATATTAATTATATTAAAAAAAACTGCTAAGTTTTTTGGAATACACCATTCCGAGTTACTCACTCATTATTTCTAACGTTATGATTAAGAAATGAAAAAATTAAAAATGGTACAAATTTGCGTCTAATTAGAACTTAAGAATGATGAAATTATTTTTCATTATGTTGTAGTGGAGGTGCAAAGTTTATTGAAACTCACGATTCCACGTACTAATTCATGGTTTCTGACGTTGTGATTTAGAACTAAAAAAAATTAAAAGTGATACAAATTTACTCTCAATTCGCACATTTATATGGTGCATTTAAAATTTCATTTTTATAAAGCAATGCGCTAATTTTTTTAGTAAACACTGCACCGATTTATTCATTCATGATTTCTAACGTTCTGATGTAAAACTTAAAAAAAGTTAAATGTGGCACAAATTTGCCATTAATTTCAGAAAAGAATTAAATATGTTATATATTAATCATTAATTAGCAATTGAATATTGTGACAATAATTTTTCATTATATTGAAGTGATTGTGCTAAAGCTTTTTGACGTTCACGATACAGCGAACTCATTCATGATTTCTAAAGTTTTTATTTATAAATAAAAAAAATTAAAAGTGGTAAAAATGTTCCTTTAATTAGCACCGTAATATGTAGTAATTAATTTTTCATTTTTTGTTGCAGTGTGGGTGTTAAGTTTATTGAACTTAATGATTGTGAAAACTCTTCATCATTTCTGACGCTCTGATTAAAATGTAGAAAAAAATACACATGGTATAAGTTTGCCACTAATTAGCACTTTAATATGACAGTTTCTCATTGAGCTGAATTGGTGGTGCTAAATTTATTTGAATTCACAATTCCGAGATAATCATTCATGATTTCTGACGTTGTGATTAAGAAGCAAAGAAATTAAAACTTGCACAAATATGCGTCCAATTGGAACTTAAATATGGTATAATTAATTTTTCATTATGTTGAATTGGGGGTGCTAAGATTATTGTTATTCACGATTCCACGATACTCATTCATGATTACTGACGTTCTGATTAAGAAATAGAAAAAAAAATTAAATGTGGTACAAGTTTGCCTTTAATTGGCACTTAAATAATGTGAAATTAGTTTTTCATTATTTTGAAATGAGTGTGCTAAATTCATTGTAATTCACCATTCAGCGAACTGAGTCATGATTTCTGACATTCTGAAAAGTGGTAAAAATTTATATTTATTTCGCACTTAAATATGACGCATTTAGATTTGAAGTAGTGCGCTAAGTTTTTTGGAATACAAGATTTCGTGGTACTCACGCATTATTTCTAACTTTATGATTAAGAAATAAAAACGGTTAAAAGTGGTACAAATTTGCCTTTGTATAAAGTGCTGCGCTAATTTTTTTAGAAAACACGACTCCAGTTTTTTCATTCATGATTTCTGACGTTATGCTATAAAACTTAAAAAAAGTTAAAAGTGGCACAAATTTGCCTTTAGTTACCACTTCGATATTGTGTAATTAATTTTTCATTATATTAAAGTGGGGGTGCTAAATTTTTCTGAAATTAACGATTCCGAAAACTCATTCATCATTTCTGACGTTCTGATTAATTAAGAATATAGAATAAATTAAACGTGGTAAAAGTTTGCCACTAGTTAGCATTTAAATGTGGTGTATTTAATTGTTCACTCTGTTGAAGTGACGATGCTAAGTTTATTGAAATTCACGATTCATCGATACTCATTCATGATTTCTGACGATCTGATTAAGAAATAAAAAAAATTAATTATGGTACAAATTTACCATTAATTAGCAATTGAATACGGTGACATTAATTTTACATTATGTTGAAATGCTAAGTTTATTGACGTTCACAATTTAGCAAACTCATTCATAATTTCTAAAGTGCTGATTTATAAATAAAAAAAATTAAAGTGGTACAAATTTGCCTTAAATTATAACTTTAATGTGGTGTAATTAATGTTTCATTTTGCTGAAATGTGGGCGCTAAGTGTATTGGAATTCACTGTACCGAGATATCATAATATGCATTTTACTAGCAAGTTAATATGTATTTAATTTTTTTTTTTTTTTTAATTGGGTGTGCTAATTTTTTTGGAATTTACGATTCCGTTGTGATTTCTGACGTTGCGATATAAATATAAAAAAATAAAATGTGGTACAATTATGCTTTTAATTAGCACTTAAATAAGGTGCAATTAATTTTTTATTATGTTGAAGTGAGGGTACTAAGCTTTTTGGAATTCACGATTCTGAGTTACTCATTCATAATTTCTGAGATTCTGATTTAAAAATAAAGAAAATAGAATGTGGTACAAAATTGCTTTTAACTGGCAATTGAATATACAGTAATTAAGTTTTCATAATCCTGAAGTGAAGGTGCTAAGTTTACTCATTCATGATTTCTAACGCTCCGATTTAAAAATAAAAAAATTAAATGTGGTACAAATTTGGCGTTAATTAGCACTTGAATAACGTGCAATTAACTTTTCTTTATGTTGAAATGGCAGTGCTAAAGTTTTTTGGAATTTACGTTTCCGAGTTACTCATTGATGATTTATGATATTTTAATTTAAAAATAAACAAAATTAAATGTATTTTCCAACAAAAGATGTTTGATTGCACATCAAACAAAGAAGAGTTCATCAATTAAATATAAATGTATTTAAAAAAATTGTAGAAAATTACAAAATAGGACCACGTTAAAACCTCTTACTACAGAAACTGCCACTCACGAAACTGATAAATCTGCAAATGTCACATGATAATAATAATGAAATGCAACATAGTCAAGATCGATTTCAGATTTACAACTCGTTGATTTATTGCGTTCAGAATATACACTTCCTCCTTAAGAGGTACAAACTATTTTTAATGGAAATCAAAATTATTTTATCCAACACGTGCAAGTAAGATGCCTCTTTATTGGCTTTTTTCAGTGCACAAAGTAGCCAATTGGCAACTAGAATGAAATGACGTCATTTGACTGCTCTTTAGCATATTTCTCTACTTTACTGCACACCATAAAGTGAGTAAAGTAACGAAATATGCTCACGAACAGTAAAGTGACGTCATTTCATTCTTGTCGCCAATTGATTAATTTGTCCACTAAAAACAACCCAATAAAGAGGTATTGTGGTAATTACCAAGTGCGTAATTAACAAATTAAAACTCATGAGATTGACGGCTATCACTTCGCTCGTGCCATCAACTTCTCACTCGTTCGTCTTTGCCAACTGACCGCACTTAGTATATGAATAACTATATCCTTATAATTGGATTAAACAAACTTTAAACATATAATTTAATTTATTTTGAATGAGATTCACAAATTTTTAAATTGATCTTTTATAAATAGTATAAATGGAAAATGTTCAAACAGTATTTGATAATTATAACTCAAAGTATACAAGATTAAAATACTTACAAGACATTGAATTCTATATTAAAACTGAAAAAATTTTTCTAGGTATATTTGAAGTACTAAAGTAAGGAAGTATAGAAAGACGTGTACGAGAAAAGAAATGTAAGCCTCATTTATTCAACTAGATAAAAAACTTTATAAATTTTTTGAGTTATCAGAAATTATTAATGAAACGATGTTTTACTACAATCATTTAACTGAATCTAATAGTAGTAAAATTGAAAACATAAAATTTATTTATGCCAAATATCTATTTCGCTGCGTGTAAAAAAATTTAACATTCATTGTATATTCGAAATTAAGTTTTTGAGGTTTTAATATTAAACATTGATTATTAATTTTTAGAAGATTTCAGTTATAAATACTTAGTTTAAGTAAATATTTAAAATATTTCAGTCATAAACATTCAGGTGAAATGTAACTTCTGTTTTCACAGAGTTACGGTTATCCTAAATATCATTGAAATTAATAAAATAAAATTTACTGCAATACATTATAATATTCTTCAACGATGGGCAAATATGATAGCATAAGAAAGTTTAATTTTTATTTTAAATAAAATTAAATTTAAAATAGTAATATTGAAAAAAAAGAAAAATGAGTAATAATTTTATTGTTTATTTTACTAAAGCATTGAAGGCTTATTTATGATTTAATAAAATTTGTCTCCACAATATGACATTTTTACTTGAAGTTGACTGCACAGATTCATCCTCTCTCAATGGCTGTACATCGCCGCATACAGATTGATCCGCAATCACATGGAACACATCATTATCCATTGTTTGGACACTTTCCTCCTTTTTTCAAAAAGTAAACATTATTAAAAAATCAAAAAAATACACATGCATTAAGATTATATCATTTAACGATATTAAGTCAAATGTAAGAAAAGAGCATTATTCAAGCAGGAAGTACAAAGCAATTTCTTATATGGCTTAAAGGTTAAATATAATAATTTAAATAAAAATTAAGGACGATCTTACCTCAATTGCACAAGCATTTATAAAGGCATTAGATGATAAGTCCAATGGCTCATTAATATCATTTTCCGCAATCACATGGAACACATCATTATCCATTGTTTGGACACTTTCCTCCTTTTTTCAAAAAGTAAACATTATTAAAAAATCAAAAAAATACACATGCATTAAGATTATATCATTTAACGATATTA
>JABFPO010000042.1:0-14374 GCA_022817385.1 Macroteleia sp. ZL-2020
TAAAAATATGTGGTAACGCATAGTTACCCAACAACCGTCTGGGTGCTGACGGTATATAAGTAGAGCACACTTGATTAAAATTCCAACAATTAAACCTATTAGCCATAATCTATCATTCATATATTATGTAAAGTATATGTAAAATTTATGTAAATCTATTTCCTCATTAAAAAATAGAAAAACTTAATTACAAGTTTGTCCATAAATAAATTCAATATTTTTACGTAAAATAAAGATTATCATAAAGGTGTGTCATACAAAAGTAATTAAGATTTTCTTTTTTCAATTAAATGAAGTAAATTAATTTTTTGTAACGCGTTCATCAAAAGTGCTACATTTCATACCTGTTCAGCGGCCGTAAAGTAGCTCTTTTTGGACCTCGGACAAAGAAGTACTTTTTTGTCCGCGGACCAAAAAATTGTGATTTACTTTTAAGTCCTAGGACTTAAAAACAACTACATTACCCTCGCTAAAAAGTCATGAAAAGTAACACTTTTAATGCCCCAGTTACAAGAAATATCGTTTGTACCACGAACTGAAAAATGTTAATTATGACTCGTGTGATATTTGCCCTCGCTTCGCTCGGTCAAATAACATCACACTCGTCAAAAATGAACAACTTTTAGTCCTTAATACAAAATATACTATTGTTAAAAGATCAGTCAATGATAGGGAAAGAAAAGATGGTCGGAATTGCTTGGAAATATGAGAATGGGATTTCCAGTGATAAGAAGGATTTAGATGTGAATTTCCACTATGTTCCTTGCAATTTCAGGAAAGAAAAACAAACGGAAATATCTGGAAAATTTTCACGGTGAAAAGGATTGTTTATAAACTCGATGCTGTATTAAATAAATAAAACATGTTTTAGTATTTCAAAAATTGAACTCGCGTTTTTCATGCCAATAAGTCAAGCACTCCAAGCACTGAGATATTAAGATATTCTTGAAGGGTGTATGTTACTTCTTAGTTAAAACTAAGAATTCTATAAGGCATGAAAATCATTATAAGTACGAAGTAACATTCACTTTATAAGAATATTTTAATTGCTGAGTGGCTAGAGCGTTTGACTTAAGAATTTCAAAGATTTAAATTAAATTTATTTAAATGACGTTGGGTTTTACTTAAGTTTTATTAAAATGGTTAAAATTATGTTTTACTTTATCTTTTACCTTATCTTTCATCTAGATTTTATCTTATGTTATCTTTTATCTTTTTATATTGAAAATATCTTGAAATTTCCAATCATTTCCGTCCGTTTATCCTCTGGAATTGCGAGGAACAGAATGGCAATTTCCAACCTAGATTCCCTTCTTACATTTCCAGGCAATTCCTTCTGTTTTTTTTCCTTGGTATTGCATGGAACTTTTAACACAGGTACAATTTGTATAAATTATGCAGCACAAGAAGGATGTAAACTTATGTAAACCTTATACAAAATCGATGGCTATCAGGGCCTTTACGTGCTCATATAAATAACTTTTTTGCATTAAATTTCTTGTTGAACAGTGTAATTGAGTAGAACTCATATTTTGTAATTCGGCCGAAGTGTCATGGCCGCCACCGCACAATGGTCCAGCACACATGAAATAGCGCGCATGGTCACAAAAAACTGAAGTGCTTATATTGTCAAAATTTTGTATAATTATGATATCGATACTTATGTGAGAACCATATATGAAGAATTAAAAATTCCTACATTCAATACATATAAGTAAAACTTTTTGTTGAAATGGAGTCTTGAAATGGAGTTTCAAACGTCAATAACTTTTGTAGTTCCGTCGAGTTCTGCGATGATACTCAGCTCAAAAGACGTGAAATTTAATATAGTAAAAGATTATCAAAACTTGACATGTCGGACATTGCGGAACTTGACATTCCGAAAAATTTGAATTTTTTCTGATTAGAACTGATTCCAGAGTTTTAGTTTTTTCGTTTTACATAATAAATTATATTATTTAAAATGATTTATATTTCTTATATAAATAATAATAATAATAATTAATAATAAAAGGGATAATTAAATTAACTTAGAATAATTGATACGTTATTAATACATTAACTATTTTTTAGCATTAAATTCTCGCAGAGAATCCCTAAATAAAAACTTCATGACACCCTTAAGTTGGCCGTTGAGTCGTTAATCACGATTGCATTGTTATACTTTTATTCGTTCAAAGATTGGTCGTCGCAGTCGGATCTGAAAAGAGAAGAGACGCGGTTAGTCGATTGTCTTTTGACAGTCGCAATATCGAATATCGAATATCGAAAGCGCGAAGTTGGTCGGTGACGCCGCGATGCAGTTTGACAGTTTGTAAACAAACGCTGCGTTATATTGTACGGATGGTTTTTACCGTTCCGTTGGTTTGATCGTCACGTTGTTCGTATTTTACTTAGTCAATCGTCATCCTGGTATATGGTATATCAGATGCGTACGTATGAATGAATTAAATTTTATTTGTTTTATTTAATTTATTAATAAGGCAATGTCGCTTTGATGCACTTGATCGAAATGACTTTTTCAGACCTTATTACCATAGCCTTCTAATATACGGGCCGGTAAAACATTTGCTATTGAATTCATAAATATTATATTATAAGATAAGTATTAAAGAATTACATTTTATTTACTACATTTTATTTATAAGGCTATAATGCTTTGTGTTAAAATAAGTTTATTTTTTTACAGATCTTATATATTCTTATATCTTATAATACACTTTCTGTCAACGAAACGAAAATTATTATTTTATGTCCTGGTGTATTATTGAGTATTGGTATGTCGTTGACAGCCGTCAGAAAGTTAATTTCTGATAATTGATTAAAAAATGTATATTAAGCTTAGAACATCTACTGCATTAATTACATTTAAAATTGTAGGTTTGTAATAAATATTTGATAATCAGATAATTATTAAACATTAATTAGTTTAATAAAGTTTATTACATTTAACGACGAAGATTTTATGTTTTACTTAAATTGAATTTGAGTCATTTTTCAAATGAGTTTGAATCAACCAATCAAATTTAAGGAAACTGTATTCCCAGTAAGCCCAGTAATATGCCGAACGCAGCAACTATCGTGTGCAGTACTTTGAAAGAAATTGATGACAGAAATCGTAGAGCACGAAATTTATTGATTTTTGACTTCGCTGAACAAAATGATAAATTAGTCGAATTAACTGAAATTAATAAAATTTTAGACGGTGTACCAGGAAAACCGAAGGCAATATCTGCTTTTCGTCTTGGAAAGTTTAACTCTGATAAAATTCGACCTTTGAAATTAATTTTTAATAATTCTGACTTTGTAAAACAATGTTTTAGAGAGAGTAAATATTTTACAAATTGTAATTTAAAAATTAGAAATGATTTAACTGCTATTGAAAGAGATTATTTACGTCAGCTGCGTACTGAACTGTATGAACGTAGGAATAATGGTGAAACTGATTTAACCATAAAATATATTAATGGTCATCCGTCAATAATTGTAAAAAACGTAGATGTCGGGAATATACAAAACTGAATGACACTCATATTTATTTATATTATCAGAATGTACGTGGTTTACGCACTAAATTTAAGTCAGTTGAAAATGCGATATCTTTATGTTATTATGACGTGATTATTTTTACTGAAACATGGCTTGATGCTGATATCTCTGATGCTGAATTACATTATACTGATTTCAAAATTTATCGTTGTGATCGCTCTTCTTCCAATAGTGATTTTGCTAGAGGTGGTGGTGTTCTCATTGCAGTTCGTAAAAATATTAAATCGTTCTTTTTAACAAATCCTGACAATACCTTGGAGCAATTATTTGTTATGCTTCAAATTGGAAGTCGCCAATTGATTGCTGGCGCTGTCTATATTCCACCATCTAAACCTTACGGTATTTATGTGGCATTTGGTCGATCTCTTGTAAAATTGAGAAGTATTTATCATCATGCGGAATTTTTTATTGCAGGTGATTTCAACCTTCCCAAAATAAAATGGGTAAATAATGATTTTAGTGCTGAATTTTCTACAGTTCATGACACGTCCACGTTAACTTTGAATTGTGCTAACGCCTTAATTTATTCTGTGAATTATTTAAATTTGTATCAGCATAATTTTAATGTTAATATTAATTCTTCACTACTTGACTTGATATTTTCTTCTGTGAATAGAATTGACTGTTCATTAGCAACTGATATTTTATGTAATATTGATAAACATCATACGCCACTTGATTGTGATATAGTTATAGAGCATGGCATCTCTCCTCCTTTTTATAAATCCAGTTTTAATTTCTTCAAAGCTGACTATAATAATTTGACTCAATTTTTATGTGCTATTGACTGGAAATCTATTCTTATTGATAACGATATTAATTTGATGGTCCAGAAGTTTTATGATATTTTATATTACGCCATTCAGTTATTTGTTCCTGTGATTGTAAAAAAATTTGATTCTTTTCCACCGTGGTTTGATTCACACTTAAAACGACTAATTATTGAGAAAAAATTAGCTCATAAAAGATTTAAACAAACTAGGACATCGGAGGATTATAAAATTTTTTCAAAATTGAGAGCTCGTTGTCATAAAGAATGTGAACGAAAATTAAATTGTTTTAAATTTAGGATTGAAAACTCAATACATCAAAATCCTAAATTTTTCTGGAAGCATGTAAATAGTTTTAAAAATAGAAATGGTAATTATATACCTGATTGTGTTGGTTACAATGGTGAAATATCATCCAATCTCTCTGAAGCTACACAATTGTTTTCAAATTATTTTGGTTCTAATTTCTCCTATCACCAATATGACTCTACTGCATTAAACAACACCTCAGACTCCTGTCACCAGAATGATCCCAATTTGATAAATACCACCAACATTGAGCGAAGTGTAAACATTGGGCTTCTTCATTTGCATATTTCTGAGATTTTCGATGGCTTGCATAAATTGAATATCAATAGTACTCCTGGACCTGATGGTATACCGAATGTTTTATTAAAAAACTGTAAATATGCGCTGTCCGTACCCCTTTTTATTATATTTAATAAATCGCTTGCAAGCGGTATTTTTCCGTCAATCTGGAAACTAAACAAGGTAATTCCAATTTTTAAAAAAGGTAACAAAAATGACGTCTCGAATTACAGACCAATCTCAAAGCAATCTTCAATACCTAAATTATTTGAACAGATTGTTTGCTCAAGGTTGACGCGTGAATTTAAGTCAGTTATTGTCGACGAACAACATGGATTTATGCAAAATAGATCAACGACAACCAATTTGATAATTATTACTGAGTCCATTCTGGAAGCTATTGATGAGAAAAGTCAATTGGATGTTATCTATACTGACTTTTCCAAAGCCTTTGACAGAATTTCTCATGATAAGTTAATTGATAAATTTAAACGCTATGGCGTTTCCAGCCCTATGACTGCTTGGCTGGAAAGCTTCTTGAGTAATCGCTTTCAATACGTTCAAATTTGTGATTTTACTTCTTCCTTGACTAAAGTTACATCTGGTGTCCCGCAAGGTTCTCATCTGGGACCTTTGATGTTTGGAATCTTTATTAATGATTTACGTAATTGCCTACAGTATTGTGATCTTTTGATGTTTGCTGATGATGCTAAGTTATATATGAGGGTGGATAATTTTTCCCATGCTGAACTTTTGCAAAATGACTTAGATTCTCTTTCTAAATGGTGTATAGAAAACGATATGGACCTTAATGTTTCAAAGTGTAATGTTGTTAAATATACTAATAAAAGAAACCCTATTATCTTCAATTATAGATTGAATGATATACAAATTGATGGAATTGATATTATAAAAGACTTGGGTGTAATTTTTATGTCTAACGGTAAATTTCATGGTCATGTAAAATCTATTGTCACTAGATCGTTATGTACATTGGGGTTTATAAACCGTGCTTTCGATGGGTTTATTAATCCGTATACGTTTATTGTTTTGTACAACTCATTGGTTCGCCCTACCCTTGAATATGCATCGTTGGTATGGTCACCGTATACAAATGGTGACATCAAAATCATTGAGTCCGTTCAACATAAATTCTTGCGGCGTTTGGCGTATTTAGTGGGTGAACCAATGAGTTTCACTGACCATGATTACACTAATATTCAGAACATGTTTGGAATAAAATCTCTAGAATGTAGAAGGACATTTTTTGACCTGATGTTTTTGAGTAAACTTTTAGATAATAAAATTGATAGTCCCTTTCTACTATCTAAGATTAATTTTAATGTTCCGTCTAGAAATCTAAGACATCATAATTGTTTTTTTATTCAACGTACAAATACTCGCCTCGGTATGAATGCTCCGTTAAAACGAATTTGTTTATTGGGAAATTATTTCAGTAAAGATTGTGATCTTTTTAATTATACAGTAAATCAACTGTCAAATTTTTGTACGAGTTATTAATATCTTTTTGTTTTTGTAACATTTTCTTAAATACCGTTCGTATGATTGATAATTGTATATTATTTTTTGTATAAAAGGGTATATTCCCGTCTAATTGAAATTGAAAAAAAAAAGTTTCGTAGAATATATGTTTTCAGAAGAAAATGATATGCCCTCCACAAGTGAATAGTAATCATAATTCGAAAACTTTATGATAATTTCATTTTTGAAGTAATTACTGATATAATTGTATTGTCTCGTTTTTTGACATGACAACAATTTTATGGCAGGAAAATTGTACTTCGTACTTATATTATTCGCTCACGTATTTTTCTTATTACGACATTTCATTTCTATTTAAACTCGGCAAAAAAATAATAAAGAACGATCCGGCAATAAACATTTTAAAAATGCAACATTACGTCTTGTCATGCGTCGGAAAACTATTATAAAGTTTCATACATCCGTGGTGGTATTTGGTGCAGCTTCTCAGATAGAAATACATCATACATTAAGCTTGAAAAACAGTTTTTAATATAAATGTCACGAGACAAGTAACATTTATTTCTTGGAAATACTATCAGGACTTAAAGAGGAAAGTGTTATTGAAAAATGCGAAATACGAAGAAAATGATAAACGCGATACTGAAAATTAATTAACTAATGTATCAATCAAGTCGAATTGACAATACTTATCGCTACTCTCTAAAATCACAATTCTCTGATACTTGAAAACAAACTTAATCACACGATATAAACCGCGTGCATTAACAACGAATAATAACAATAAAAGCATATCAAACTGGATGTACGTTACTCGAGTATAAATACAAACAGCCGTATAAAATCGGAGTAATTACGACAGAATAAAAACTGATACGCGTCCCATTAAACAAACAATACGCATCGTTTCACGAACATTTTATGTATTTTTCGATCGGTTGTTTTCCGTCCAGGTTTATAGATTACCGTCGAACCGAAAGATGATTTTTACCTTGCTTGTTTATTCCATCGCGTATTATTTTACTGCCTTACATATCCGACGTTACGAATTTCACTCGAGGAATTTCGAGCAAAAGTCGAACTGTACGTCTGTGTAATTATAGTAACGCGGGACGTATTCTAAAGGCAATAAGACTATCGTTTGTGTATATGTGCGCCATGTAAGGCGCGCGAGGTCTGAATAGAGCAAGCAGACTGGAAATGTCTTGAGGATACACGTCGAAGAATAAAACTCGCGAACTGATTGAAACGTAAATTCGTCTTTTTTTGTTTCGCATTTTGTGAATTTTGTGAATATTGAGAAGTTTGAGAAAATTGACAATTTGTTTTTTTATAAAATGGAAGATCCGACAAAATTATTCTGCTGCATTTTTTCCATCAATGGCAAGCAGAACATAAAGTTGCATTGCGGTGAAGTCGGATTTAAAAAATTAACAAGCGGTAATCTTTAATTTCTTCTGTTTTATTATATTTAATTTTTAAGGTTATATTTATTTTATTAAATAGTTTTTTAATTTTTGTAAAACGAAAAATATAAGTTTCATATATTTCTAATATATTGTAATATATTTTTAATATATTCAGAATAATTGGAAATATATTTGCAATATATTAGAAATGTATGTTTTATTTCTGAGATATATAGTGAAAATATATGGACCATATACATTTTACTACGGTATACGAAATAAGAGATTAATCTGCTGAACTAATGAAATAAAAATATTAATTAAAAATTTTTTTATTCACGTTTTGAGATATTTTACAACTATTTAGTTTATAAAGTATAATTATTGTTTTTAAGAACATTTTTATTAAAAATTGTAGTTATATATATTGTTTTATGTATGCATTAAAAAATTATAACTGTAAACAGCATTTTTCTTGATTAAGCAGAACCAAACGAATAGTAATATTTAAAAAATTTTCAATAATTGCGTACTAGAAATGGTTGCTAGAAAATTATGAAAAATGTTGGAAAAATTTTAAAGGAATTTTCAAAGTATTTTGGCGATTTCCAGTAGTGGGATTACAATAATTTACGTTGACTTGATTTTACATTCGTCTCATTTTCATTTAACTTTCATTTCATTATGATTTTATTTTAACTTTACTTTTACTAATGTGAAAGAAGAAACAAATTATTGCTAATATTCTTATTGGCTTTACTGATAGAACCACAACATAATCTAATAGAATAGCCAATCAGGAATACAAGTTAACTAGAAATAAAGTTAAAATAAAATTATAATTAAATGAAAATTAAACGAATCATAAATCAAAGTTAAATGACAATGAGACGAAAGTAAAATCAAGTTAACGTAAATTATCGTAATCCCAGTACAGATTTAATTTTCTTAAGGGCATAATAAAGTATATTAACATTTATTACTTAATAAATGTAAATAATTTTTAAACTTGGAATATATTTCAAAATCAATGCCATTTTATTGTTTAGAACTTAAAGATTTTGCATATTTAAGTTATACTTTGTAAAAAAATAAAGTGAACAATACAATAATTATTATTAACTTTGCATTTGTTGTCTTTAATTTCACTCATTTATTTCAAAATTTTTTACACATTTTGTTAAATGCATTACACTTCATTTCATTATACAATATCCTTTTTTTTCCTCGATTAGATCAGTCTTACGCTGATAATTTAATTCGAGCTACAATCGAAAGTGGTAAGACACAATTACCAGCTAATACAGTAGTGGAAAATATTGAATTAAAAACCTGGGAAGTGCCCGATGGATATAGGTAAATTAAAGTTTCAATTCTTCTATTTTATTGAAATTTATAGAAATCCAGCAGTCGAAATCATATTTAAACGGATCAAAAAAAAACCCTATCTATTTTAATGCCGCCTTAATAAAAATAAAATAATAAGTCAAAACATATTAATTCTATACTTATGGCAGCCCAGTTTAACGTCAAATTGGGGTGATATTAATAACAAATGGCGATGTACAGTTGTTAAAAATTTATTTTTACATGTGTTTGACTTACTAATAGTCAAATTAAGTGTACATAATTAGCAGAAAATATGAAATAAAATTGATCTCTCGCTTCAAATTTTATTTCGCATTTCTTTTAAAAAATACACTTTCAAATGTATTTGTACTTAATAGGCAAAGTTCAATTAACTGAACAAACAACGCCCAGAGGGACAGTAGGTGTACAGCGTGTTAAAATGTCGCATACGGAAGGTTAAAATACGGTGTAGTATACGTTATAGTGTACTAAACGTTGTTGTAACCTTTTGTATGCGACATTTTAACATTCTCTACACCCACTGTCCCTCTGGGCGGTATGTCGCTGTTTTCCTTGTTTAATAAATGATATTGTTTTCAAAGTGAAAAATGTAAGTTTTACTAAGTCGGTAACTCGGCATCCTCGTAATACTTATTCATAATGATAATTATTTATTGTCATATATTGAAGGACTTGTTATATTAAATAATGATTTTATTGTATATTATTATCGTGTTTAATAACTTTCATTCAATTGACTTACTTACAGCAAATGATTAGTACATGTCATTGATAAATATTTTTAACAATAATTAAAACTGATATATGTATTCATTTTTTTTCCACTTTAGTGAGGTACCAGTCAAGGAATTTTATCAATCAGATAATGACTTAAGAACCTCTGAGTTGTGAGTATTTTTTTAATTAGTAATTATTGTTATTTCTTTTGTAAGTCATTTAATGAATCTTCATATATATATATATATGTATACATGTATAAATATATTTATAAATTCTTTTAACAGCAGTTTCGGGGACACGCCCAATTTTCCCTTCCAGGTACACTAATTTCATTTAATTCATTCCCTTACTAGATTACGTATGAACGTAATCTCATGTTTAAAATATGCATCGAGGTATGTGTAAATGTAATGTAGAAAGAAAACGAGTTAAATGAAATAAATTGACATCAGTACGAATACCCATAATAGAAACATTTCTTAACAAACATGGATTCTAGTAATCTATAGTAAAGGTAACAATTAAATGAAAATAGTGTGCATTGGTGCGATAGTAGAACTATCGAGTCAAAAAATAAAGTTTTCTATCTGGGAAACTATCCCAAAAAATATTAAAACATTTTGAATCATTACCTAGAGGGCGCACCACCATCTTAAAAATGGCGTTTATTGGACTTTTTATAGTTAATTGATCTAATTATTATCTTGTATCCGTTGGAATTATTTTAAATTCAGATATTTTATTACCAGATATATACCCTACAACTAGAGTACACGCAGGAAATGCTATACTGACTTCCCAGGGAGAGAAAAATTCTCAAAAGTTACTATTTTTCCTTTTTTTGTTAATAAACGAAATTAATATTCAAATTTTCTTTTGAATAATTAACTTTTTCATCTAGAAATTTATTATGTTTATTATATTAAATGATTATAAATGGAAGCTTAGGTTAAGAAATCGGATTACAAGATACTAAACATATTTTGAATGATGTACAGATGGCGCTACAACCGCTCAAACGTGTTCTATTTATGCATTATTTTAGTTTTCTTATAGATATTCTAAAATTCTTAATTCTATTTTCTGTTGTCAATATTAACCAATATTTTTATTTATTTTTATTTTTATCATTCAATATTTTTGGGATAGTTTTACATGCAAATTTACAATTCCGGGGGCCTAATATTCATATATATATATATAAATTTACAAACCGGTACTTTTGCTAATCAACCGAATTTTTCCAACTAGGTACACTAATTTCATTTAATTCATACCCTTACTAGATTACACTTGGACATACCTATTCATATGTTTTAAATATAGGATGTGTTCAAGTGTAATCTAGTAACGGTACGAATTAAATGAAAAAAGTGTATAGCCCTAGAACTAGCTCAGTTTTACTTTAGTTGGCTGGGTTTCCAATTTTCGCAGTTCGTGCGCAAAAAATTTAAACCTAGCCAATTAGAGTAAAACTAAGGCACATACTTAATAACTAAATGATTAACATCACTAGTAGGAATTCTTAGGTATGGTGAAATGGGAATTTTCTAAATACAGAGAATTCCCAGCAAACGCGAAATTTTAGAGCTTCATTGAAAGTTAACCTGTTTTATAATGTTTTAACTACGAATTGTGCACGACGTATTAAAACTTTTTAATTTCAGAATAATTTAAAAAGTTTTAAAACATTTCATCATATTTCTAAATGTTTTAACAATTTTCTAAATATTTTAAAAACTTTCTGCATGTTTTAAATTGGGATGTTATTGAAAGTAATAGAATTTTAAAAAGTTTTAAAATGTATGCACTTGAAAGGTACATTTTAAAACTTTTTAAAAAATAAAGAAAATTAGTTTTATTGTAAACGACAAGGTCATTCTGCATTAGTTATCCTACATTATTTTTTTATATATAAAATATAATCTCAGTGACCCAGTTGAAAAATACTATAGAAACAGTTGTATTGGTATTTATATGTATCTATGCGGTTTCTGTCAGTAATTTCTAATAATAGTACTTATAAGTGTCTAATTGAATTTAATAAGTATCTATAAGTATCTATAAGCATTTAATTGCATAAATAAGGAAATCAATATAAAAACTTTTTTATTACAGTCATAACAGTATCTATGCGGTTTTTGTCACTGTTTTGTATACGGATCATTTTTTTCAAGTACATAGACATATTTTAAAATTTGTTTAATGTTGAAAAAAAAGTTTTAGCGGTGCAAGGTTGTGATATTAATTATAAAAATAGCAACTAAAAATTAACTAATATAAAAACGAATAATTACTGAATTCAGTCATTGGAGCTGCAGCTTGTCCACCTGACCCAGCTTGTCCACCTGACCCAGCTTGTTCTGGATCTATAAAAAAGAATTGAACATGTCAGAATGTGAAAGATAGTGATATTAATGGTACAAGATAGGGATATTAATATAACAATAGAAACTAAAAATTTATCGATATAAAATAAGAATAATTACTGAATTCAGTCATTGGAGCTGCAGCTTGTCCACTTGGTGTAGCTCGTTGTGGTTCTATAAAAAGGAATTTATCATGTAAGAATGTGAACATTTCATTCATTTTTTATACTTTAAACAAAAAATGTCAACCCTATAAACGTAAATCAGTAGAATAATCCAAGTTTTAATTGGTTATATGCTCAGGAGTGGCATTCCATTTAATGTTTCATGAAAGATTTATTTATTAATCTTCATCTGTAAAATTATTTTTACAAATACATAATTGTAATTTGCTGCATATTATAGGAATTCTGTTGTAATCTTACAATTGATACTGAGCATATAAACAATAGAAACTGTATTACGTTCTGCACTGAGAAAAATGAATACTACAATTTATTACTGTATATAGACCTTTGAATGACAAAATAGGAAAATTTGCTACATTTAATCGTATATTAAAACACAAATGTGTCAAATTGTAGCACTTCTGTATTACAATGTTACTTGATTTCAAATTTCAACTGCAATTTATAACATCCAATTACCTGTCACAGAAACACTTTTGTTTATAACTGGTTAGGTAATCGACGTTTCGGCAAAAAGAAATTTAATATAACATCAATAATGTAAATCAGGTATTAATACTATTTGAAATTGTATGAAATGTCAAGTTTAAAACTTGTGCACTTTTATTTTGTTTGCTTTAAGCTTACCCAAAGTGGCGCTGTCAGTCTCAAGGAAACTGTCTTCATCTTCGTGTAAGAATATCACTGTTTCCCTAAAAGTAGAGCAATAACAAAAATTATTTGTATGGTAAATGTAATTATACTACAAGGCCCGGATACATGGTCTAATTAATTACAAAAAATGTTAATTTATTGTTCTTACTGAGTTCCAACCATGCGAGATACTTTTGTGATAGGGTTTCTGATTTTTGCAATTCCAGCAGCAACATTCTCCATGACTTTATCGTAAAAGTACTGGTTATCAGCTGTAAAAAAAAGTAAATATGTATTGTTTAAGTCTGTTGGCTTGATTTGTCAGGTATTAATCAGGTATCATTTAAAAGTTTTCTTTATAAACTTTCTATAATTAATTAATATTGAATATTGAGATAGGGTTTAGTTAAACTTTGTCTTATTTTCCACTTATTGTTTTTATTATTTAAGTATGAAATATAAAAGCTTGTAAAAGCCAGACTTAGCTGAAGTAGTTATTATTTTATTACATAAAAAACTTGTGCAAAATTAATCATGTTATCACTGTTCATAATTTTGAAGAAGGACATGAAATTATGATAATAGTAATATATGCAAATTATATTTGTTATAAAAATTAACATGTTTATAACTTAAATATCTGAATGGAATTTCCATGTGTGTTCCCAGATGGAATTTTTACGCTTAAAACTCTTTTAACTTTTTCACTGACAAGAATGTGTTACACTAATGAATTATTTATTAAACATTATTTAATTTTGTTTAAATATTAATATTAAATATAATTTTCATGAAATAAAATTAAATTTATATTGAAAAACTTCATGTGGAATTTTGGCGTGGAATTCCACATGGAAATTCTACATGGACTTTTCCAGTAGGGTATGCTACAGTTGTGTATATAACCAAGCAATTTTAGCGGGGCAGCACCTCAAATGACATTATAACAAGCTTTTGAACATTTATATGAAAAACCGAATGGTTTTCTCGACAATTATATTAAAGACTTATGAGATTATATTAATTAAAACAAGGAAAACGAGAATTTTCAATGCAATTTATAAACTGTTGATGAATTTGTGAAAATTGATTAATTATTTATAATTCTTTTACGCAATTACAAAGTAACAGTATATATATATATATGAGAACATTGAAATTGTAAAAATATTTTTAATATGGTACATTTAGTAATTATGAAATACATTTTTTAGATACTTAAAAACAATAATAAAAGATAAATATATGTGTATTTTGAGTTACAAAATTTGACA